>LKNJ01001847.1:58942-77859 GCA_002120245.1 Maccullochella peelii | reverse complement strand
GAATAAGGCTGTAACATGACAGAATGTGGAAAACGTGAAGCACTGTAAATACTTCCCGGATGCACTGTACATATTTTAATCATCCTTTCCGCACAGCCAGAACTTGCGACTTTTATGCTCACGCTGTACAGATCAACTGACCGGCCATGAAATGGAGCTCACACCAAACGGAAGCATGGAACCCCCAGTCGGTTATGTCCAGTGACAATTTCACTCCAGTGACAATTTGAAAAAATAAAGTTTATTCAAACAAGATGGCTGCGTCCTCAATGTTCACAAAAAGAGAGAAGGGCAGTGTTAGTTTGTGCAATTTTATTATGAACAGAAAGTAAGAAAAAAAGAATAATATGGAGCCCGCAGATGTCTGGAAGATGCAGACAATATGGCCTGTCTGTTGTGCAGTAAAGTTTCATATGACAGCAGTCTCAAGACGACCATGGAACTGCTCAAACTGAAAGACAGCCGACCAAAGTTTTGGACATGCCAGAAATCGATCCGATCATCCGAGAGCCAGATAGCTGATTGTTCAGGTATTTAATCAGGCATCATGGCCCCCCTCAAACTGCACGACAAACGATCTGTCGAATCCATACAGTGTCTGCCTGGCTTTACAGTTCAGGGCAACAGCCTGAGCTGAAATGAAATTAATATTTCCCATTAAGCACCAGCATCACTACAGTAATATCAGTGGACAGGTGACCTACAGGCCTATAAGACCTCCGGATCCTCATCCATGCCTGCCCAGGATGAGGCCTGTCCAGAAAAAGACCCCGAGGGCCCATACTGTACCTCACAGTCATCTCTAATTTTGGTTACCGCGGCAACGGCAGGGATTAGGGCCGTGAGGGAGGGGCTCTTCTAACAAGACTGGTCATATACATAATTCATGTAAACGAGCCAGGCGTGCGGGGGGGGGGGGGGGTAGTTGATGGTTGATGAGCACCTCCCAAAGACACACACTCACACACACACACATCACTTCATAAACGATGAACTTCATAAGCTAATATGTGATATTACAATATCAGTGTTCATATTTACTACTGCAAAACACCAACACACACACACACACACACACACTTACCGATTCCAGTTAAACATCTATAGCCATAATCTAGCCATATGTGTCTCAGCCTTTATAGCCACAGCAATTCAATGCTTTCATGTCTTTAAGGTATTTACTGATTTACAAAAACACAAACATTACAGCATATTAATCTAATTATGGCTTTATTGAATCACTGAAGCAAAAATTTGATGAAGCTTATGAGAAGTGGTGTCAGCGGTGCTTTAACACCACGCTGCTGCTGAAGCTTGGAAAACAATCACATCCAATGGAATGACAGAGGGTCATTTCAACAATATTAGTCATTTTCACTCACGAACAGATGTCTTAAGGGACAAGATTATAGCTGTGATTTCACTGTTACTCAACATGCATATCATCCAAAGCATGAATGTGCTTGAGTGTGGGTGTGTGTGTGAGTGTGTGTTAGAGTCCGGGTGTCTGCATTAGTGAATTTGAATGCACTTGTTTATGTGTATGTTGCTTCTCAGTGGACATGACAAATGTGTCGCCCCTTCTGTGTGTGCTACACCAAGATGCCTTCCACCGCCCCTCGAAAACACACACACACACACACACACACACACACACACTCCCTGCCACCTCTTCGCCCTCGCTCTCCTCTTCCTGCACCCCCCTCCCACACACACACACACACACACACACCTGCATAATAACCCCCCCCCTCCCTCTGCCAGAGCGCCCATGTCCAAACCAAACACAACAGATCAACAACTCGGCATGCAGATCGTGTCACGGGATAAATTATGCGCAGCGTGTCAGCTTCATACGTGGGCTCTCGGCTGGCTGTCCGTGACATGTGTCAGGGTGCCCCTGCATCTCCGCTGTGCAACGCTAATGACGTGATGCC
Organism: Maccullochella peelii; assembly: GCA_002120245.1. NCBI lineage: Eukaryota > Metazoa > Chordata > Actinopteri > Centrarchiformes > Percichthyidae > Maccullochella > Maccullochella peelii. The sequence goes on along the minus strand of LKNJ01001847.1, from coordinate 75,922 downwards.
GGGTTAGCCTCCGATGCACCCCACCCCATCCCACCCCACCTTTCTGCCTGCCCTCAACCACCCCAACCCTTCTACCCCTTCACCCACTCCTCCACCACCCCCCACCCATCACACGACGATGAGACAGTGTGTCACCTCCAGAAGGGCAGAAGGGGGGAAAAAACAGGTTTTAAGGCGATAAAGATGGACAACAGTGTCTGGTCCAGCGTGAGACCGTGGTGGTTGACGACTAAGGGCCTTTAGAAAGAGTTAAGTTAGAGTTAGAGTTTGACCAATATGGAATTTTGAAGGTCAGTAATATTATTATGTACCAGTACTTAGTGTCTTTAATCTATATATGTCAATGTTTGTGCAGAAAAATAAATTTCAAACAGTGTTTTTCTCTCCAAAATGTTATTTGTTGAAATGGAAAAATTAGAAAATTAAACTTGTTTCTCATTGAAACCCAGGATGGCAAAATAATATTTTAAATGATCAATAATAATAACAATAATTAGAATGATTATGATAATAATACATTGTTATCAATACAACTGCATCTTGTTTCATTCAGAGGTATACAACACCAAACCAAACACCAAAGGCCAGTATCAGCTCTGCATATCGGTCTAACCCTTTTACATACACAACATGACATGTAAGACCTTTTTAAAACAATTTACCGGTCTCCCGTTCCTCCCTCGCTCCCTCCCTTCCTCACCCCACCCCCGCCCCTCAAATCTCTACCTTCTTTTCCCGCTCAAGATGGTGCATTTTTTATTTATGTCCTCTTTTTTTTTTTGTTTTTAGTCTTTGTATGCAAATCCTGTCTGACTTGTCTGAATTATGTGTGTCTGTCCGGGAGCCTCTGTGATTCGGAGTGACTGAGGATTGCACACACGGTGATTGCATCCACTGGGCCTACTCTGAGCCTTGCATAAGTAATTGAGATGTCAGTATGTGTTCTCATATTCCCACAACAAAACTGTAGGAAAACATGGACTGTTGAAGGTCATTTGAATAATTCCTTAATGGAAGGGAGGCCTTGTTTTTCGGGATGCATGAAAAAGCAAATGTCAATGATCAAAATCAAGCAGCATCATATCTCATGGAGGCAGCACTGATTCCTGGAGCACTTCACCCTCTATCTCCTCCTCTTTCTCTCTGAAAAGATAGATAAGGGATAAGTGTCTTTGTGCATATCAAACACAACACAAGCCACTATTTCTCAAGGGTCTTTTTGAAACACAAATTGGTTTTGAGACATTTTTTATGGTGACCTCTTTGATTTGAAATAGGAAATGACAGGGACATGGTAGTTTTCATATTCAAAAAAACCCCTGAGAGGTCAATGACTAAATCATACATATACACACAGGATAATGGGAAATATATCATTAATCTTTAATATATGGATTATTACTGTAGCTATAGACATGTCCCCAGGTGATCAGGCAGATAGATTAGTTATTATACAGAGAAGATGTGCATAGAAAAACATATATTTATAGTGGTTGTCATGTTGGAATCTCAGAGATTATGAATTCCTATCAACATTTCATGAAAAGGTGTAGCATGGTTTATTATATGTCTAAATGCAAGTCAAAGAAATGAAACAAAGATACACAAAAAAACAAACAGACCCATTCCCCCTCCAACAAAAGAAAAAAGGGATAAAAGGAAAAAAAAGAAAAATTACAGTGCAGTGTAACAACAGAATGGATAGGTATCACATCTTGTTTTGTAAAACCACATCCCTCATCCACCTAGATGGAGGAAACATTTCATCCCCTGTATGCTTTGTGTTTTGTCCGGGCTCATGATGGATGAAGGGCCTGGCGACACACACCTGCAGTTCTCATCCACCACCACATCATAACTAAAGGCCTGGCAGACTGAGATGATCTCCTACATCCGTTAGCCTGCTGCTGTCAAACACCATCATTCTCCAAAGACAACTCTGTCACACCAACCCTCCCACCACAAAATAAACCCACCTTGATGAAAGACTGCCGCATGTCCATCAAAAAAACACAAATACACTGCTACTGACATCAGTTGGAGTGCTGCGCTCTCAGTTACAGTGGCATGAGTATCGCACTGTGGCAGTGCTTGGAATGATGTAGTATGACTGATAAGTATCTAAAAAAATCCAATCTTCAATGTATCTGAATCAATAAGAGACAAATAAGAGACCTCATTAGGTTACCTGTATAGCTAATGCTATGCACTACAATTGGAGGGCTGGTCAAAGCTATATAAAAGTACTCTATGATTGGTTAAAATGGGTTACATCTTTTACTGTGGATCAAAAATGTAATTCAATCTTAAATGCTTTCACTGCACCATAAAAGTGTTGTGTAAATTCTTCCTAAAGGTTTTCTGTAACACCACAACAGGTTTTGCTATCAAGCCTTGAGAGGCATTTTCTGGTAGAACCCTATGCAGAACCTATAGAACCAAAAGTCTATAAATTCTAGGAAACATTTGATAAAATTAACATGATTGGAAATTAGCATCATTAGTTACCAAACAGGGTTGTGCTGTTATGAGAAAATGAAAAGAAATTTTAAAAAATCTACACTCTACACAAATATACACTCCTTGTCTGAAATAAAATAAAAAGGTTGCGACATTGAATTGTCGCAGATCCCGCACCTTTTACAGTATGAAGCTGAGCAACATAATTGAATCAAGTCTACAAACTGACTTAAATCAACATAAAAATAGACTGAGGTAGGTATCTTGTGCAAAACGTGAATACTGATCACTTCTTCCTGAATGCAATTTCCACAATGAGGCGTTTTATCAGGATCCAGACAGATTTCTTCCGACTTTAGTTTGTGATCCAGTACAAAGGCTCTCAGTCGTTGTTGCTTTGTTTGTTGATTCTCTGTCAGACATTGTTTGTTTGGTTTGAGGTATTTTGGAAGGGTATTAAACCATACGCCTGAGTTGTGTGCAAAGTTGGAGGCTTTATAGACACGGAAAACACACATCGAGATCCTCAGCAGGAGCTTTGTCTTTGTTTCATGGTTGACGAGGATCTTCATGCCGCTATCATATACAAACCAGGAGCAACAACCAGGAACATATGAAGCCAAACAAAAGACTGTCAGGCTGCATGAATTACATACAGTCAAGGTAATAACACACCTTGAAGCTTTAGAGGGGAACTTATGAGAAAATATCAAACATCAGAAGAACTGGGATCAACATGTTCTCCCTTATTTAACTTCACTTCACTGTGACTCCTAACCATAGAGCGACACATCTCTATCGTTGTCTATAACAGATGACACAAATATATAAAGTATACTTGATGTAATGTACAGAATTGGAGAGTAAAGTAGAGTGCACATTCCCATGCAAACACCAATGTATCCCTGTTCTATCTAGGCAGAGGCAGACGCGAGTTATGCAGGTTAATACTCCCTGCCCATGTTCCCACCAGCCCAGGTAATTTTGTTATTCTGTTTGTGCCCTCTGTCTACACCTACCCCTGTCTGCTGTACATAATGGTCCCAGCCCTGAGAGGAAGCAGGCATTTACTTATACAAAACCTTGAGGAAATCCCTACCAATCCTCAGGGCTCACGTTCAGCAGCGCCCAAAACACAAAGGCTATGCAAATCTGCCCAGCCTGCGTTTATCTACCCTCGGTTTCCGTTTGCACCACGGGAACCAGCATTGTGTCGTGCGTGGCGATTATCGCATGTAATTTACATAGAATACGCACAGGAAACAGTGCACTGATCTCTAACAATGCAGGAAAGAGTCTCTATCGGCTCAGCAGCTATCTGACGGCACAGCAAAATTACAGGTTTAGCTGTGGGGTATTAAACCTACAAGGTGTTTTTTATTTCTGGTGTGCAGGGAACACTATCTCCTCCAAATGTTGCTTGTTTATCTGCCTTGTTTGTTTTATAACCCAACTCTAGCAGCCCCTTTCCGAGGAAGCTGCATCTTCAGCCAGGCTAATCTGCCCTGTGCCTGTGTTTCCTTTGTCACTGAATCCGTGTATCAACACAGTGAGGTGCAGCCAGATCGAGGAGGTGTGTAATTGTACAAAGACACTCTTGCTAATATAGCTGGGTGAGTGAGTGTGTGTGACTGACTCAGTCGACATAAGACATGTTGTGAGTGTGAGGAATGGAAGTCATAACACTGCAGCATGGCGTCATTCGTACAAAGGCTGGTACTGTAAGTCCTCTATCAGAAACTTGAGACATGAGGGCGAGATGAGAGATCAAATTCCTGATGCAGATGCTTCACCTGCAGGGCTGCCTGAGGAAGAAAACCCCACAACTTGCTGCTTACCTTTGGCTGGGGGTCACTTAGAGGTCATTGTACACAATGAATCACGTTCTGCTCTCACTAAAGCTAAATGTTAAGGCCATGGCATACATTAAATGAAGTCAGACTGGAAACATAAGAAAATACAGCATACAGCACACAAAGCAGAGAAAAGTGGTGAGAAAAAGCTGTGGTCAAAGGGCAACAAGGTCTTCTATCATGCTCTGCAAGAAACTATGCAAATATTTATTTAGAGGACATGGAATCAAAGTCAATGAAGTGGATAGGGAAATGGCAATAGTTTTCTGCACTACATACATTTTGACCGACCAATAACACGCTGGCTGTGGAAATCCAAAAAAGTTCAGACAATAAACCTGCTCACACTAATAATGCTGAAGTTACACTTATCCTGCAAAGATGTTGTTTAACTCTAACAAACTTGCTACAGTACAGCTAGGTGTATTGGAAATATGGCATTTACAGCACATGTGCATTAGATGCTAGCTCCAATGAATGACACAGTCAACTTAGGGTCACCAATTGATGAGTAGTGTCTGAAAAATCTAATTTAAGTCATAGTTAATGTGATTATAGTCTCCACATTGTTTCCAAGTTTCACAGTTATGCCTCTAACTGTAGTATCCCCATCTCAAAAATCTGAAATTTTTTAAATGCACAGTGCAAAGATCCTCAGTATATTTCCTTGTTAGCAGTGTTGCAGTTGATCAGAGAACAGGACAGCTTGCTGCTTACGTATCATCTGAATAGTCGTGTTAATTATTGGTTGGTTCAGTGTTCAGTGTGGCCAGTCAGGAGGCTATATCAAGCAGAACAGACACCCATCTGATTTTGTTCCAAGAAGACAGGCAAAAGTACACTGCCGTCATTAATATAACACTGATTCTTTCAGAACTGGCCCTCCGAAGGCCAGTCACAAGCCTAGCATGGGTTTCTTACAGTACAATAGGCACCCTTACAGGCTTATCATCCCCGTCATCTTCATCATTATAATAATCATCGGCAGTATGATGCGGCTCAGTCATCAGTTTTAAGTATGACACCAGTGACCAGCAGGCCTGTTGTGGAACACAAAATATGTACCAACAGTGAGACAAGGACATTTTTAATCTCACCTCTGCAATGAATATGTTTGAATATATCCAAAGAAAGAAATCCTCTTACACTGGGTTAGGATTTGATATGGGTGTGATTGCTTTAATTTGCCGCAAAGCAAATGCTACAGAGTAACGTTTTATACCATGACAAATGAACACACAACCACAAATGTATGACTGTTAACAACTGCTTTGGGGTTTATTTTACAATTGAGAAAGAAATGAAACAAACTAATCGGTGCTAAAAAGTTTTTTTTTTTTTTACAATATTGTCGATAAAACATTGAAATGTATAGTCATTGTGCATCGCTTATTTATTTTTCACACCATTTCATGCATCAAATTGGATGCAAGTATAATTAAAATCATTTCTGTAAACCAAGCCAAAGAAGCTAAATTTGTATTTTCTTTAAAAAAAGGACATTTTGTAGCTCTACAGCATATATCTATATACACCATCTGTTTTTATTTTTTATCATTTTTGTATATAAAATGACAATATAAAAGTTAGAGAATGCACACACCTTAAGATACAAAGAATGTTGAGCCGGTTCAAATGGTAAGATATGTCTTATGGAGTACTGACATTTCACTGGTAATCATTTACATGTAACGGACTGTTCTCTTTACGGTTGAATAAAGCGACACAATTTAGAAAGAGAAAGTTGTAACAAACCATACAACTGGAAAATTGCTATAAGGTGATACTTCACAACAAGGAAAAGTTTTTTGAGCAAACTTGCATACTGACGGCCATTAATTTTCACTGATTGACTCGTAACCAGAAGCAGCATTTCAGTTTTTCCAAATGTTCACGTGATCTTTTTTCTAATACACTGACAGGTTTATGAGCAGGCCATTCATCATCAAAAACACTGCAGTGACAGGAACCCAAAAAGGAAAGGGGGGAAATGATAATCCTTCATCTTTTAAAATAAATCTGATTTTGACAAATGCAAGATATTTCAAAACATGTTCTCTTTACAAATTCAAAATTCAACTGTCTAAGGTGCTACTTCAGTCTTTCAAGGTATTCTTTCATTCTTTTGGTGTATACATTTAATTTTCACCTTCTTCATATCAAGTATTATACAGTTTTCTCTTCCTCCAATTCTTTTCCACTCACCACTTTCACCATTGAAGCAGTAGTTGTATTTTTGCCATGAAAAGATTAAAATCTTGTGTTTAACCTTGATTCACTAAAATACATGCACAGATCAGACAAATAGCATATAAATATATTACAAAATAAGTGTAAAAAAGCTTGGCAAAACAAAAACAAATCAACATGAAAAGACATGGTCCAGTCAGGCAGTTATCACAACAAAAAATAATAAGACCGATTTTTTCTGGCGGCTCAGTTCGGCCCAGTGCAGTAACTGTGAACAATGTCATTTTAGTGCAATGAAATTCTAGTCAGTTCCACAGCTGTCAGTCTCTACCCGCAGCTCGAGACCCCACTTAAACCTTCTCCATCTTGTCTAGCTTCTCCAGTTTCTCCAAAGCAGTGACAAATACAAGGTGGTCCTCTGGAGACTTGCCGTGGGTCTTGCTGAGGTGCAGTTTGACTGCGTGTTTGCTGACGAATGTCCGATTGCAAAGTCTGCACTGGTACACAGAGCCTGTGTCGTCCTCTGGTGTGGTCAAGGCTGACAGGGGGCTGCCGAATGTCATTTTGTCTGTGATCACCTTTGAGGCAGCCTGCTGCTCCCGTAGGTGCTCAGCTGACAGTTTGGACAGGTCCTTCAAGCTGAAGCCCAGGTGAGACTCCAGGTGGCTAATGTAGGAGGAGGGAGTCCTGAACTGGGAGGCACAGTCACCACAGAGGAACACAGGCTGGCACGAGTCCATGTTCTTGAGAAACTTGGTGCCCCCAGTCCGTCTCAGCTGGTACTTGACATTTGCCAGCCAGTGGGATATGGTGGTCATGGAGAGGCCTGTGAACTTACAGATGTGGACCCTTTCCTGGGGGCCCAGGTCAGTCATGGCGTAGCGGCCCTCTGGGGTCTCCCTCAGGCTGGAGACAAACTGTGCCTGGAGGATGAGGAGGTGCTGGGGATTCCAGTTGGATTGCCTCCCTTTCCTCTTCTGCACTGGGGAGAGGTCCTCTAGGGTGTCCTCAAATGCACTGCCGTCAGCATCCGACTTCTCTGAGATGGAGGAGGGAGTTGAAGATTTGGGTGTCAGTCTTCCAGTGAGGTTCTTTACCATGTCAGAAATGTCCATCAGAGCATTCTCTCTCAGAGGAGAGGAGACTGAATCCGGGAGGGAAATGAGGGGTTTGTTACCATTTACACTATTGTTGGTCAGGAGCACACTGCTGCTGTTGTTATTGTTGCTGTTAGTGGTGGACTTATTTTTACTCAGGTCTATGGGCTGGTCATTGTTTTCATACAACGGATAGTGGTTGATGGGCTCAGCTGGCTTGCCCTGAGGAGTTGGGTTAAAAGCTGGCTTATCCATCATACTGTTGCTGATTTTGTAAAGCATAGATAGTGGGTCTGCAGCTGGGCTTACTGGTTTGGAGGCCTTACCCAGGTGTGTGTTCATGATTGACTGGAGTGCGCTGAGAGGGTTGATGAAAGGACTTTCCGGTGAGTGATCGGTGATGATGCCAAGACTGTTGCCATTAGTTACTGGGGATTGGCACGCCTCAGAGCCATTCTTTAAATGGTTGTTGTGGCCATCTACGAGGCTCTCTTTGGGCTCCTTCTTGCAGATAAGCTCTGAATCTACACTGCCTGGGCTGCTACTTCTCATACCACACGATTTACCTACAGAAAGGTCATTTGGAGATGCTAATTGCTCTCTCAGTGCAGGAGAGGGGGACTTTACTAATGATGGAGGCCTGCATCGTTCCAGGCTCACCATCTTCTCCTCCTTTTCTTTCTTCACAGTGGCAGCTCTCCCTGTGACTTTCTCCACAAGCTCCTCCATGGCAGTGACATTGCTCCTGAGGGGGGTAGGGGAGGAAGGGCTCCGAGGCGAGTGGATGACTGAGTTGGGGTCACTCACCAGGCCTCGTAGCCCACTGTTAAACATTGGCTGCATCTGGACACTCTGCACCATTGGGGGTAGAACAGTAGTGGAGCTCTTCATGGCACCCTGCAGCTGGTAGGCTGCATGAATGCTAGGGTAGCCACCCCATGTGGGTGTGCCTGTCTGGGCCTTGCTAATGGCACTGGATACTGTGTTCTCAAGGGATTTAAGAATATCTAAGCCACCTTTTGGTGTCTCCTCCAGATCTTCTTCTCTAAGGTATTTATATGATGTGGCATCAGTCTCAGATTTCTCACCCGAGTCATCTCTTTCCTCCTTGATTTTTTTCTCCAGTGGCTCACCACCTTCCATCTTTTCATCCTCACCTCCTTCCCTCTTTTCCTCTGAGCCAGAGGAGAGGGCAGGGGACACTGGCTGGGACTTACCACTACTGGGAACAGGGAGTCTGGTGGTGGTTGGTGGCAGTGGGATAGACTGAATCTTCTCTTCCACCACTGGATCAAAAACCAGCTGTTTGCCCTTTTTGGATGCAGAATTTGTAACCTTCAAAAAGTGACCTGTAACCATCATGTGGGCAGTCAGCTGTTGCAATGTATCGTGAGAGCTCCCGCACTCCATGCATTTGAGGATCTGGGCTTTACGAGCTTCAAACTGCCATGTATAGCTGGCACCATTCTGATAGCCATAGCGGTTGTTTGGTGTAACATAGGGGTTAGCTGTGGATTTTGTATCTTTGCCAACATCCCCAAGGGATACAGTGCCACCACCAGCATGCACAGAGTCTGGGGAGCATGGGGAGACTATAGCATCTTGGATAGCTCGTTTTTTAGCTGAAGTGGGCACCAGTTTAGTGGCCAAGGCTGGCACTGGTTCTTTGAGAGGCACTTTCTGGTAATGCTTGGTCTTGATCATATGAACGCTGAGATCTTGCAGAGACTCGAATGAGTGGCCACAGTACATGCACTTCAGCACCTTCTGGGCATCCTCTTTCCCCTCCATCTCCATCAAGGAGCGTTTGCGTGGTTTGGACCAGCGCTTTCCCTGATCCTCCTCTTTGTCCTTGTTATCATCTCGATAGTGGCCTGTCTCATTCATGTGGACTGTCAAACCCACCAGTGTGTCATAGGCGGCGCTACAGTCTTTGCAGCGAAACTTGCTTGCACCAGTGAAAACAGAGCCATACAGCTTGTTGTTCTGCCGGTAGAGCTGCACTGTGCTGAAGAGGCTGGGCTCTGGTAAAAGGTGGTAGGGTGTCTGCTGAAGAGTTTTGGCAAGTGCTGCCTGGTGCCAGTCATAGGCTACACCACTACCATTACTAGCCCCACCACTGCTGCTCCCACTGCTGCTGGTTGCACTGTGGTTGCTAACAGAGCCAGCTACTGTGCCATTAGTATTGCCACTTGCGCTGCCTGTGTGGTTGACAGTGGTGCTGGAGCTCCTGCCGTTATGGTGATTGCTAGCCATGTTGACCCCACTGCTCTTGTTTGTGGTTGTAGTTGTGGAGACAGAAGCAGTAGAGGTGGGCTCTGGAGTGGTGAGGGCACTGTTGACACTCCCAGCTGCAGCAGGCTTAGATTTCATGATGTCCATTGCGATGCTGGACCAAGAGGCATCTGAGATGAGGTTTGCATAGACGGCTTTCATCTGTGCCAGGCTATCCTGGAAAGAGAGGCCGTTGTTGGGGCGGAAGGGCAAAGCTGAGCTTTCCCTCTCCTGACCATCCCTGGAAGAGGTGCTCTTGAAGTCTGTAAGTCGGTCACTGGCATCACTTAGTGGAGACCCATATCCAGCATCAGGGTTAGTACCATTGCTGAGTGGAGAGTCTCTATAACTAGGTGGTTGGCCTCCATCAGCATCTTCCTCTTCCTCGTTGCACAGGAACTCAGTGTCCTGGCCGTCTAATGAGAGACCGTCATCCTGCAGGTGCTCTTCCTCATCGTGAGCGCCTGCCTTAAGCTCATCCTCGGGCATGTACGCTGCAGAGAAAAAGAGCAAGAGAGAGAAGACAAAAAAGGGGAAGAAAGAAGAGAGGAAAAAGAGGTCAGCTGAGTGAAATTAAAGATTTACAGCACACTAACAGTCAAAATAACATGGAATGAATAGTCAATGGTGGGAAATGTAGGCTTTTATTCTCATCCAATATGAGTGTGTGTATGTTTCTGTATGCATGCATGCACGAGTTTGTGTGTATACACACATGTGGCTCTGAAAGCCAGTGGTGAAAAAAGCCTCTAAGGGAAAAATAAATCACTGAGCTTCTGACAGTTGTCCTTTTCCTTCCCAACTCCCTATTCCTCCACACATGCCTCATGTTCCCCAGGAAATGACTAGCTGTTTGGCCTTGTTAGCCAGCTGCATGCTTGCATGTTCAACTCCCCCTTTCTCTTTCTTTCTCTCTTCCCTTAGCTTTATTGCCTCTCACTCATTCAGCCTGTGAAGTTCAGCTCCTCACATGTTCAGGTTATGCAACTGATTGGGGTGGGAAAGAAACACAACACTAATTTGGAGATACCACGGCTTTTCTTAACCCACTCGTTTGAGCTGAAGGTCATTTTCATTTGAGCTATAAGCAGGAACTGGCAAATTCCTGCTTATAGCTCACTGGTAATGGTACTTGGATTGAGAATGCCACAATGATTGTTGAAGGAAGGAGTCTGGGGCAGACAGTTATATATACTACTGTTCTGTGATCCAAAATGGCATGGACAATACTTAACAAAAAGGCAAATTAAAAGAGGAAAGTGAACACATGGTCAAAGATTGAGGTGTGGAGAAAGGGAACTAAACAACATTGAGATGTAACTGGTTTACCAGTAAAATGTATAAATCCAAATGAGATAGAAGGCTAGACCGTGTGTGTGTGTGTGTGTGTGTGTGTGGGTGTGGCTGTGCATGCTAGGGAAGAACAAGCATCAGTAAGTAGAAAAGACAGGAGGTGGTTAGGGGGAGAACATGTGAATGAAAAGAAGATGTGGGGGAGAAAGAAAAAGTGAGCAGGAGGTGGTGGGTTTGGTGGGTGGGGAGAGGGGGTGTAAGAAAAAAGGGAGAAAGAAGAGACAGAAAGAGGGTGAGGGAGGCAGGGAGACAGGAAAGACGGCCCCCTAGCTTCTTCCTTTATCTCCTTCCTGCATGGTGAGATGTGTGTCCTAGATGCCAGTATCAGTCTCTCCTGATGAAACAGATGTGCTGTCAGCTTCAAACGGCACGCTAACCTGTCATATCATAATCTAAGTGGACATAATACCTGATATATATACACTGGCACCATTTACTGCTGCCTGAGAGGAGATGGGTGGAGGAGGTGGGGGAGGTGAGCAGCTGTACCATCGACTGTGACTGTGTGATGATGTGCATGTGCGTGCGTGCAAGTGCCTCAGTAAGTGCCTGTTTGAGAATGCGTGTTTGTCCGCACGCTCACCTTCCCATGCCTATGTGTGTACTTTACGCACTCTGCAGCTCATACATGTTTGCTCTTACAGTGCAAACCTGAGCCCACCGACCATAATATTGCCTATAAGTCTGAGTTCGCTGTGTGCTACTGATACACCCTTCTCCAAATGAGCAACATACTCCCCTAACGCTTGACAGGATTTCAGTGAAATGAGAGCACTACAGGAGAACCTGGCTGCGCTTCAATCCCACTGACAGACTGAGACCGAGACAGTTTCTAAAACTCCTGAAAATCCCTAACACAGCAGATTAGCATTATGTGCTGTACTCTCTACAACACATCTGCAGAGTGTCTTCTGTTACAGTGCCTTCTCCCTCGCTAACCCGCTTCAAGAACAGGAGGCTATCAATACATATCAGCCATTTAATATACAAAGCATCCTGCAGAACGGCCATTCTTCACAAGCCCACACAAATAGTGCAAACATACAGTAGGAATTACCTATGTGAGTCACTCTCAATGGCTGCAGCCAAAAAATAGCTAAACCCCAATAATTGGCAGCGCTTAATACATACACACTCACACACATACACACACTGACAGCAGGAATGAGAAGCAGCAGATCAGAAATATCCCTGGGTGAGTGACAAAACACAGACTGCAGTAGGGAGGGGCTTTGAACAATGAGCAGGTCACCAGGGAACCCTTTGACGAACCCTGTCAATCAATGCCTGTCCTGCCATGTTGTCATGGAAACAACAAAGATGGACATATCAAAAGCACACAGACAAAAGACTGGCAGAGACAGACATCTGTAAAAATCACAGGCAGCAAGTGGATGGCTTCGCAAACCATAAATGTACAATATTAGTGATGAAGCGTGGCTAACGTTAGTCTGAAATAAATGATCTCTCCATCTGTTTTGAGATGCTGCATCTATTCTGACAAGATGCTAAAATATGAAACATGAGGAAGGAAAAATATTAGGAGTTACATATCAACTCTATCTGTTCAATCACTGCAACTTGAAGATGTATGATTCCGACTGGCGACCAGATTAAGCTCCTTCTCTTGGACACACATATGCGGAGCAACACCAGCAGCAAGGGGCGGGCTTGGGAAGGGGCAGGGCTGGCGTGCCGTCCCTGGCGGTTTGGTTTGCCGAGTGGGTGATGGCTGTGAGCAGGGCCATCTGCACGGGCGCCAAAGCGCCTGTCACTTTTGCTCGAGGACGTGCCGCCATCAAGGAGACAGGCGGCAGCGTGGCCAGGATAGCACTGCAGACTCACTGTCAGAAGCAGCAGCAATCAAGCCCCACCACCAGCCACGCCAGATCAACAACAACACACACCAAGGAAGCAAGAATTAGCATCCCAGTGTATCACTGATCTCCCAGTACCTACACATATGGCTAATACACTGTAAATATAAAGGGAGCTAAGATATCTTAAGTACCAAAAAGGGTTTATAGAAGCCCCTTTGGATGTTATAATGGCCTTTTTAAAAATGCATAATGCACAAATGGATTGACATAGTCACTTTATGGTGCTGTAAAGCAGGTGTTCATGTCTCAGGCTACCAAATACACTTTGGGTGACAAACCCTTATTTGAGTAGAGATAAGAGCTCAAGTATGTGTATGTTGCTTTATTATTATTCTTATTTAAATTAGAGACTTCCTGAAGGACTATGCCAACTAAAGTACCCATGAAGCAACCTCGATTCTGATTTGTACCTAATATATAAAGATTAAAAAATGCTAAGCATCATTACAGATTTTGCATTTGTAATCTGCGATCAGGTATGTGCATTTAGCACTAGTTCTCAGACCAGACCAGAACTGAGTGTGTTAGCTGAGTCCTATTGTGCAGAACACACAGACAGTTTGATAAGATGTTTTTCTGATGAAAAGACTGGTGAACGCCCTGTATCCTGCCTCAACACAACAATGGGACAACATGATCGACCTAAGTACAGATCATCTCTAAAACATTCTCCCTCACACAAGGCTTGACTCTGTGTATGACTTGATTTTTGTAAATGATACCAAATGAAATACAACCAGCGGACACGTCAGCATTTTGGCAAGGAGTGAAGCAGAAACATATCACTCCTTTTCAAAACTTTGCTATCTTTCTCCACCCTACCCATTTTTTGCCTTCTCCCTTTTCTTTGCTGAGAGTCTGCTGGTTGTTAAATCAATAAAACTCTCTGTCAGGCTCGCGGAGCTTCACCATTTGGCCGCTGTCAAAGCCAAACAAACCTGATAAGAAAGGCAGAAAGGCGATGAAACGAGAGAGAGAGAGAGAGAGAGAGAGAGAGAGAGAGAGAGAGAGAGAGAGGAAAAATAAGGGGATGAAACCAGTCAGCCTCCCCTCACCACCACCTCCTCCACCAGCCCCATTTCTCCAACACCCCTCTTTCTATTTATTTACACACATTTCTTTATTTATTTGATGTGAGTTTGGGAAGAGGGGGCAATCACGGCAGTCATTTGCGGCACTAATGTCCAATCACAGGCCCCTTCACTCATGTGATTTAGGCAGTGCAGGAGTGGGTTTGTGGCAGAGAATGGTGGTGGTGGTGGTGGGGGTAGGCGGCGGGTGGGGGGGCAGAGGCCGTTTAGGCCGGCCCCTAATAGGAAACTGGCAGTCTTATTCCTTCCCCAGATTCTGTTTGTCACCCCACTCTCCATTACGTGCCTCTCAACCCTGATGGCTTTGGACAGGAGCTGATCAAAAAGCCATCGCTTGACCTACACGCCGTGGCAGAACGAGACTTGCACAGGGAGAGGGGGAGAGAGGGAGATGAGATGGAAGGGAAGGGGGAGGAGGAGGGGTGCATGTCGGTGCATGTGCAGAGAGGAGAAAGAGTGCGGTAGTGAGGAGGGAGGATGGAAGAGGGATGAGGAGGGAGGAGGGGGTGATAGCTCTCGGACCGGGACAAGAGGGCTGTAAATAAAATGACATTATTATTTCCTCTGTCCCGTCATGTAGAAAAGCCAATTATGGTAATGCTGCTGCTGGCGTGTCAGAGGGAATGCTGGGATGTGCTTCCCGTGAAGCGGCTAACATGAGAGCAATGCCCTGATCAGGAACACAGGCCTCAGTTTGACAAGAGACTGTACAGATAGGGAGAAGGAGAGAGAGGGAGAAACAAGAGAGAGAAAGAGATATGAAGCCAACAACAAAGCTGCATCTGGGCCTTGTTTTCTTAACAGATAAATATTGAGCTATCTGCAGGAGAAAATATTTTTTGGAAAAATCAACCCGTTACAGCTGAAAAAAGGAAGTTTGGGGATCAAGTGTCTGAAAGTTTATTCTCACCATTTACTTAATATTACCCTGATAACATTCTCACTGCTACAGTCATTAAAACATTTTAGTTGCACTGAGTTGTGGAAATCTCTTTTTATTTTGTGAAAAATCAACAAGCAACAAAACAACCGCTCCTGAGGAGGAGTGTGTTGTTCAGAATCTCATTAAGTGCAGCTCCATAATATGAAAATGATTGAGAAGCCCCAAACTAAGAGGAGCTGCTATCAACCTGAATAGTTCAGGAGTTCATGAATTATACCCTGTCACACCTCAAAACTTGACGAGATGAATTATGCAAAGATGACGGTGAAAGAGCCGGATATTGAGGGTGAAGGCGATCATTTACGTTAGAAGCTAATTCGTTCTCATCTCATCTCAGGCTTCTCCCGGTATCCCGTTCTTCAAATTCCTCCTACACTTGATAGGGGGGCTTCTCCTTAAAATAATTCCTCAGCTACCTTTCTCCTTTCACAACCCCTCCATCACCCCCTCTTTCTCCTTTTCTCCCACCCTCCTCCTCCTCCTCCTCCTCCTCCTCCTCCCCTCTCCAGCCTTGCTCACATGCCCACATGGGCCCCTCCCAAGCGGAATAATGGGAGCATATGGCCTAGGCAGCACCTACAGGGCCTTAAATAACTGCTGCAGCATTCCAGCTCGCTGTACCAATTTATCTCTCACCCCCCTCTCCAACCCATTTCAAAACACTTCTAGCCTGAGTTGAGCTCAGCAGACAGCGGCGGATGGGACGTGTTGTTCTTCAGACACATAGCTACATAATGGACTGACGTAGAAAGTGGTGTGAATGTGAATAAGTGCTGTGCAAACAGGATTAGTGGTGAAATGCTGTATTATTGGCAGATATTCAGTGAGTCAACCACCAGCCTTTTCTGGTGATTGCTTGCGCTGGTGGCTCCATGCAAACACTTCATGTCAGGTTGATTTACAGTAGGCCAAGTAGTATTATTTAAAGTCACAGCACTGATCTTTTAGAGAGCAGTATGTTAGTGTGTTTTGCCCTGCAAGCAGAGCAGGATAGCAATATTGGACAGCCTGCCAGTCCTTCCCTCCAAAACTGTGGTCCATATCTGGTCCACACTGGCCAGACAGAGATTGGAAAAATCCTCCTGACCTCTGAGAAACTGTTCTGTTACAAAGGGGTTCAAGTTCAATGTCTTTATCAGCTAATGACATTTTATCAACATTTTGGGGAAGATATCAATCATCTATTTTCTCACGCTACAAAGCACGTCGAATAAAAGCTAATTACCTAAATGTGCGCACTATAAATTGATTTGGGGCATTCAGCTGACTTGATTATTGTTCTGTAAAGTAAGGCAGGATCAGAGGTCAAACAAGTAGCCAGTGCTTAGCTGATACAGGTCATGCTCTCATGTAAATATGTTAATATGTTCCACAGACATCCTTCTATCTGACCTCCAGAGAATGACATATGGATTGATGGGAGGCCTATGTGGGGAGGTATTTCAGCATATGATTGTGTACGGGCAGGTGTAAGATCCGAGAGGCATTTGGGCAGGTTTGTGTGTGTGTGTGTGTGTGTGTAAGTGAGAGAGAGTGAGTGTGAAAGGTGCTGCTGTTTTATTTATAGAGCAAGTGCTATTTATACCCAACTCAAAGATCAGTTCAGAGAAGCAGCTTGTGGGCCGCAGCCAAGATCACTCTCCATTACTGCACAAAACCAAGTTTCTCACACACACACACACACACACACACACACACACACACACACACACTTATATTGAAGCTGGGGCTGCAAGCATTATCGGTCCACTTTTTACACATGCACGCAGTAACAACACAGGAGGACATTTACAGTATATCCAGCCGCGTGTTAGAATGTGTTGAATGGGGGGGGGGGGG
>LKNJ01001847.1:17189-47923 GCA_002120245.1 Maccullochella peelii | reverse complement strand
ATGGCTGGTGTCTCCCACTGGGTCATCTGTCATCCATGTGTCTGACTGGAGGACGTGCACACACAGCTCTGGAAACATTGCACACACATACAATCCCACAGGAACTGGGATGAACTAAGAAAAGCATACCACACATACACACACACACACACACTTACGCAGGAACATATAGTATAGATGTAGGCAGATAAATATTCACACTCGAACAGAGATTTCAGAGCAAATACCCGCACTATCAATCTTCAAACGGTGAAAAAAAAAAAAATGAAAACAAAGACGCGATGAGATTTTATTTCACAGGGCAAATGAGTCTAGCCAATGAGCTGCTCCCATAAGGCCTGCCCTAACCCTCCCTTCCTGGCAGATTAGCCTATCACGGCATCCCATTGACCTCTCCACTCCATGCACCGCCCACGCAATGGGTGAGCCAGCATAAAGAAGACCAATCTCTCTCTTTCCCTTTTTTTTCCCTCTGCATACACACTTTCTTACTCTCTCTCTCTCTCTCTGATCATATCCTGGTTCTTACACTTCCTCACTCTACCCCCTCCCTCTCCCTCTCTCTCCCTCTTTACACCCCTCCTCCCTCTCGTTTCTCTCTCAACGGCTGACCTGTTATCAGCGCTCTGGAGATTTTACGGCCAAAAAATAAATAAATAAATAAATAAACAGCCGAGCGTGAGTCAGGCATGACCGAGAGACGTTTCCCAGTGTCGCCTCTCAATCTTCATGTGATCTCACACATACACACACACACACACACACACACACTCCACCCACCACTACAAGACAAACACATTGATTTGGAATCAAGCAAATATCCAAATATGATCACTGCCAATTACTCGCTCCAGCCCGGTGAAATCACGATGAGGCGATGGATGTGTTGGTATGAAATCACAGGAATGAGGAACAGCATTCAGGCCGTTCAGCGGGGCTGCATACACACTAATGAGTAAGAGTTCACTATGTGTTGCTATGGGGACCAGGGCTACTTTGACTAAAGGAGAGCAAAAGAGCGAGAGACACAGAAAGGGAGAAGAGAAAAAAAAGAACACAGCTTGACAAGGAAGGAGAAGTTGGTGAGTATCCAAGAGACAAAGGAGGAAAGGAAAGAGTAGGGTCAGACATATTAATACATTTATTTTTTCTATTTATCACTGATTAAAAGATGACCTATAAGTCTAATATGATGGATAGATTTCAAATGTAACACTACACTGTTGTCTAAGGTAAGCTCTTTTACCTGCATTTAACAGTAATGCAGTATTTTGATTGGATTAAACAACAAGGCAATAATATTTTTAGTTTTAATATTATTATCATTGCTATTATTACTGGCTTATTGGCTTAGAACATTTTAACATCATGTAATTCTGTTTGATACAGAAAACATTTGGAATTTTTGGTGGCATGAAAATGGTTCAAATTAATACCATGCAGAATTATAAATATCAGCTATCTGCACCTTCCAGCACCGAAACATTGATATCCGCCGTAAAAGGCTTGTATCTGTTTGGAGCTAAAATCAGCTGAGGAAGAGAGAAACCGAGCCAGAGAGAGAGGAAGAGAGCAAACAAAACCACGCGGAGAAGTGCAGCAATGGTCCGGACTGCGGCCACATGGGGGTCACGACCTGCCTACGACCCCTTCAGATGTGCACTCTGGCCAGGGTGGGGGTGTGTGTATGTGTGTGTGCGGTGGGGGGGGGGGGACACACGACAAGGCATCATTAGGGCTGAGTGATGAGCAGTGGTCATGTCTGACGACTGCAGGGTAGAGCTCCGCTGCGGGACCGACACTGCATTTATAAATGCCAGAAGGCCTTCACAATGCCGTCAACAGCACCAGTGTAACAACTGTGTGTATATGTATGTGTGGTTAGAGGAGGGGGTAGTGGGTTGAACCACCACTGGTATTAGCCCCCCTGTTAACAAGCTGCCTGTGTGACCCACAGGATACTGCTATACACATGTAGACAACAAACACATTGAAAACACACAGCACCACTGCCACTGGAAGAGCAGTCCTACCGCTAATGTCCATCTACATGAAGAGTGTAGCCACTGTAGCCATTTTGTTTTTGTTTAGTCTCCTTTTTGCCCAAAGTTTGGTTTGAGCGGTCTGATTTTCTCTTTTAATCACAGCTGGAGGAGAGGAAGACGGAGGCATGAGGAAATGAAAGGAAGTGATATGACAAGAGGGGCAGTGTGTGGAGGCAGGATCCTGGGTGTGTGTTATCGTAAGCGTGTGTGAGAAGGCAGCAGTGTTGGACTCCAAGGTCAGCCGATAAAACACCACATTCACAAGTCAAGAGCGGAGGAATGGCGGAGAACCTGCAACCTCCCGTTTCCCGCGATTCCTCCAATCGTAGCCGAGCATTCGCCCACAATTAATCACTGGAATTGTTACACCATGGTAATACCAAAAACAATCTCCATGATCACACGCACAAACAAAATTCCAAATTGCTATCATCCATCTCACCTGCCCCTGTTAAAAGCACAAGGGGGGTGGGGGTGGGGTGGAGTGGCCTCCCTCTCCCTCTCCCTTCTAAAGGCCTGGCCAGTGAGATGATGGAGAAAAATTAACGGCAGGCAGCCAAACAAGTAAAGGCGCCAGGGTGAGGGGATCAATGCACGGCATGCACGATGGGAGCAGCTATGTAAAACACTTGCCTTAAGTCAGCCGCATCCGGTTAATATTTAATCCCTCCATCCATCTCCACAAAGAGCATTTCCCTTTTAGCTTTAGCTGCCGTTTACTTTGATTACACACAACCGTTTGGGTTGGCTGGGGTGGTGGTGGTGGGGGGGGTGATAAGAGAGAGCATGGTGGGTGATTTGCATGGGGATGGAAAATATTCTCAGGTTTGATAATCGCTCGGAGCAGTCAGTGCCAGTGTGAGACAGAAGAGAGGAGGTAGGCCTGAAGAAAGAATTAAATAAAAGGAGAAAGAGAAAGGGAGAGAGGTTGAAGCGTATAAAAAAAAAAAAAAGGTGATGCAGAACGAAGCTCCGAAAAACAAACCGAATTTCACTCCGAGGGGTTGCCTTATTTAAAACAAGAGATATGCAAATAAAGCAGGAGTAGCGAAATAACACTGATATTATCTTCCTCGCTTATTTTCTGTGGCAAATGATTTCTAGGGAGGAAATCCAAAACTGTAACTCCCAAGTGAACATGCAAATCCATCTGTGTATTCCTGGGGAGCCTTCTGCGCTCGCTCTCATGTTGCTTTTTCACATTGCTGTTTTTGCTTCCTCCTTCCACCGATTGAAGCTTCTCATGTTTATTCTGCGCCGGCACTGAAAACTGCATTTATTGCAGGAGCCAAGTAATAACTATACTGTGTCAACAGCGTGGCACACGAGCATACAAAAACTTTAAAATTCAGAGAACATGTGTGCATGTAAGGGTAAAATATATGGTGTATAATTAGAAATAAAGGTATGTAACACTAAACTTTATGTCTCCCTCTTTATTACTCACACACGCACAAACACACACTGTCACCACTTTGGCCAACTGAATCCTAGTCTCGTACACATGATGCTTTCTATTACACTTTAACAATTAAAGGGAAATTAAACTGCATGCCATTGCGCTGATTTGAGCCCCTAAAAATTGAGAAAATATGGCAAATGGAGAACACACACGCTTAATTTTCCTTTTTTTCGCTGTAAAGCCAGAAGCCTGCCGACCCCCAAAATGTGTTTGTCAGCCAGCGGGTTTACTGGAAGGGAGCCTTCGAGATGGGCAATGGCAACTGTTCATTTTCTCACTCATTGACCTCAACTCCCCACTTTACAATGTGGAATAAAAGTGGCCCTGTATTAGCCAACAGGGTGAGTACCAGAGGATCAAGGGAAACCAGAATCTAGGTTAGTCTGCAGCCGCTGCTTTGCAAAAGGTGAACACACCACACACTGTGTACAAATGCACCCAGACACACACACAAACACAGACCAGGGATGTAATGAAGGGTTTGTTTTTTAACCTGTAGAATGTGAGTTAAGCACCATATTGCAGCCTGATCTAAATCTTTATAACTGAGGGTTATTTAAAAGGCCGTAACAGTGAGTTAAATCACCGTTTTTTCAAAGTGTACGTCATTGCACCTTTCTGGTCATGTTTAGTTAACTGACAGCAAAGCGAGATTGAAACAGAAGATCCCAGTTTGTACAGCTATAAATGGACAAAACTGGACACCCGTCCACCTACAGACACATCACCATGATCACTAATACGGCGAGCTATTGATCAGCGAGCATCTGCCGCTGGCTGCCGTTTCAAAGGGGGAAGAGAACCGGGGCTGCAGGGCCTGTGACAACACTGACAAGGGTAAAGTGTTATTCCACTAGTATGCCGACAGCTGGACAAGGGGGTGGGAGGGAGGAGGGTTGGGGGGGCGGGGGNGGGGGGGGGGGGGGGGGGGGGGGGGGGGGGGGGGGGGGTGTTGGAGGGATGGAGGGACGTGCGTGTGAGTCGGGAGGGGCATTCGGCCGGCCGGGCAGTAATTCTTAATTGACACCTGTCAGGATAATAGCGGCAGTCACAGCTGTTGCGGGAGAATTTGTCCATCGTCCCGTTCATCTGTCAGCTCTAATACCCGTCCTAAAAGCTGCCCCCCCACCAGCACCCACCCTCCAACACCATCCCACCATCACACACCTTGCAACCTTCTTTGATGCTGCTGTTAGGACTAAACATCGGTGCCCACTGCCATCATTCCTCCCATCTCTCTCGACTGCATTCAATTATTGCAATGACAGTACAAATAATGCCAAAACAGACCTATTTCATTGCACTCCTCAATGCATTCAAACCATGTTGAGATGATAAAGTATGTGGCAAAAAGCAGCTCCAAAAAAATCAAGAATGCACAGTTAAACTCTTCCACTCTTTCCCTCATTTATTTCCTTTTCAGCTTTTCATTTCCCCGACGACGATCTCCACCTAACTTTGTCTGATGAGGTACAACCGACAGACAGGAGTGGAAAAAAAGGAGCACAGTTTAAAAAAAGAAAAAAAACAAAAAGATTTTTTTCATTTCTGTTTTTTATTCACCCCATCCTCCTCCTCTACCAACAGCACTTCTCTGTCTTTTCTCTTTACTTTTTGAGTGGCAAAGATCGAGTATTTATCCAGAAGAGATAGAGGGAGGGATGTGAGATGAGGAACACGCTGGAGAGGGGAAAAGAGCGAGAAATAAAGGGAGAGGGAGTGCCGAGAAATGAGAAGAGAGATGAGAGGTGCGTGAAAGAGACGGAAAGAGAGGGAGAGAGGTAGAGAGGCACAGAGGAAGAAGAGAGGGAGGAGTGCGCAGGGGTTGGGTGTCCCTGGATAGGGCTTTTGCTCTTCTGTAGTGGGCCCATCTCGTTTGTCTTGTTTGTTTGTCGGCATCAAAGAGCTGCCTCTCACTCCCCCTGCTAACTGATGTAATGAGTGGGTAAGCTACATGTTTTTTTTTTTTTTTCCCTTCGCTGAGGAATTCAAATACTTATTAGACAAAATATTCTGTAATTGCTCATCTTTTATTGATAGAAGTAACATGTTAAATTTGGCTCTAGCAGACTTTCACATAGCCTCTCGAGGAGGCACTGCACTGATCAAGAGAGCAAATTTACCCTCGGCAAATGTAATACTTTACTTAAGAAAATTTGAGATGTCAATTTTTGTGCCTTAAATGTTGCACGACTACTTCTCTTGAACGCTTCCCCTCTTATCTTCCTCATGTCTCCGATTATGTGTCGAAGAAGTAGAAAAAGCAAGGGAAAAAAAACAAAAAAAAAAACATATGAACTATTTTCATTAATGATCTCTAAAGCCTGACATCCCCACTGTGGTGCCTTAACAAAATGTAATTACTCAGCACAACACAAATATTACATAGTAATTAAGCACACTTAACAAAGAGCTGATAACAGCAACAGCACGCCGTTTATCAAAGCTCTGAGTCCAATCTGAATCTGATGTCAAAAGAACGACTTTGTTATGCCGCTGCAACACTGAAAAATGAGAACAAAAGTTCTTTATTTGGGGGGAAATTGTTTTTCTATGGCAGTCAGGAGTAAGACTGCTTGTCAGCCCAGTCCCAGAGGGCTGCTTTCTATCTGTTTCAGACTTGATTTTCTCAGACTTGCTTTTTTTTTTTCTTTTTTGGATCCCATGACTTGCTGCTGTTTTTATGTGCTGCAAGGCAGGCAACAAAGCACATCTGGCTGCTTTAATGATATGATTTCCCATCATACTAAGCCACCTCCATTATGACCTCCCACAGAGACATGCTGGCTGCACTTAAGCATTAGGTGTAGGTGTGTGTGTGTCTGTCAGTCAGTCTGACTGTCTGTGCTTATGGTTGACAGTGTGTCTGTGTGTGTGTATATGTGTGTGTGTCTAAAGTGCAGTGAGGGCAACACACTGCTAGTGATGGTAGCAGCGTGCCCTGAGGGCAGCTTTTGTTGAGAATGCCCCAGAAAGAATCAGAAAGAAAGACAGAAAAAGAGACAAGGAGGGGTATTACTGCTGTGGTGTGAAATATATCCTTATCTATGTGAACAGGAAAAGCTTAACACATGCTGCTTGAACCCCGCTAATACCTTCCATTTGATTATATTAGTTTTCACTGATAATCAATGCAAAAAAAAAAAACCTCTCATGTTGATCTTGAAACTGTTCTGTAAATGGGAATGTAAGAATCTTCTGCGTGCAAAAGGATTGCATTTGCAGGGATAATAAACGTAACTAATGCATGTAACTAAGAAACTAATACCACACACACACAGGGACACACACACAAGCACAAACACAGGGGCACTCGTGGTGACTCGAGGCATTAGAAGAGCGAGCTGAGCATGTTTGACCTTTGACTGCCTCAAATCCCAGATGTAAATTTAACTAATAGTTTCGGAGGGTGGCGCAGGAGCAAAAGTGGCTATCGACGAGGTCGATCGATGCCACCTGCTAACGACACCACCGCTCCAATTAGCGTAACCTCTAGCCGAGTCCGACCGCCAAACACACACACACGTGCTAAAGGGAAAGCCCAGGAAACATACAGCACAACTGAAGGGGGGGGAATAAAACTGGCTGCAGTGGATCAATATGTTTTCCTGCTCTGTCTGATATCCCTCGTTTTGATTGGTAATAGTGAGCAGATATGACAGTCCGAAGTGAGAAATATGTGGAGCTGCTATTAGAGGTTGTTTTTGTGCTCCTGTGGGGGAACGGAGAAGGAATCTGAAGGCAGGCCCTGCTAAAGAGGATGACTAACATGGCGTGGTTACCGTTACACTCGTTCAAGTTATTCATTCCAGGAAAACTAACACCGGTCAGTGCTAAGCTACAAACACACACACACGCTCTCTTCGCCTCTGTCTCTCTCCCCCTCTCTCTCAAAATACACACACTTTTTTCATTGAATTCTAACATAAACTTCTCATTTCTCAGAAGTTGTGCAGCCTTTAAGCCACCGGAAGTTATAAGCTGCTCCAACTTTCAGGCCAAAGACACTAGTTCCTTTGCTGAGAATCAACTTTTTAATCAAAACAAGATCGTTTAAATTCAGTTCAGGAAGGAGGGTGGTATTCAAATCCGGCAACATTAAAAGTGAAAAAAAAAAACACCTAGAGGCTACACACAGCTGTACTCCTCAGGACGCTAGTGTAGACAGAAGGGTGGGTGGGGGGCATATAAATCTCAGCATGCTGATTATTTCGAGGGGAGAATATCACATAACAGCCTCGTCAAGTAAGAGCACAAAGGTCGCTGTGTAATCTTAGCTACCCCGGGCATGCAAAATCATTAATCCCTGGGCACTGTGATTCTCCAGCTTGGAATAAACTGGAGGCCTTCAGCGCGGCGGCTACAGCACTGAGTTGGGAGGACGTTCAGCCAAAGTACGTGTTATGATGTGGCGGTGATTTACTAGCTGGGCTGCAACACATGCAAACGTGTAAAAACTTCAACTGAATGTCTGTATTTTAAAAATGGTTCCCGGGATTACTTTGGAGTGCTGGTACATCAAGTGGTGAGAGCAGGCCCGAGCCGTGTCGTTTATATAAAAATAAATAAATCTCTCGCAACAGTTTGAAAAATTTCCACCCTCCCACTCCGGCCCGAAAAACAAGAGGAAACTCTTTGAGAACATGCAACCGCTACCCTCGACACAAAAATGAAACTCTGTCATTGAGAGGATTCAAATGAAAACAAAGGAATGAGATTGTAGAGAATGAGAAGGGATCAGAGGGAAAGGTTGCGACGTGCTGTGGCTGGTCTGGCTTGCTTATTACAAGGTTATAAGAGTGGTGGTGGTGGTGGCGGGGGCTTACTGAGGTCATTAACTGGCATTGTCTCCTGACGTGATTAGTCAGGTAGCAAAGTCCATTTGTCACCTGCACAGGCAAATTGAGTTGGTGCTGCACTAGGGGCTATGGGGACTGTATAATATCAACTTGATTACATCAAGGCAGCTGCGGACTTGACACCTTACTGAATTTGTCAGCATTAATCGTTAGGGCCTGTCACAAATCCATCAGCTCCACAGATAATTAGGGCTCTCTCTAATGAAGCCAACGGGAAGCAACCTTGCATACTGGAAATACTACTTTTTTTTTTTTTTTTTTTTACACACTTTCTAAAGCAGGTTGCCATGGTTTCTTTCCAACTTTGCTTTACTATTTGGATTTCTAAACATGGATTCTTAAATAAAAACTACAAAAAGATAATGGTTTATCTGTGAAGAAAATAAATAAATAAACAAGCCTTGTGCCTTGGCCATTTTCTGTGGATCCTCACAACACACACACACACACACACACACACACACACACACACACACACACATACAAACATATTACTTCAGAAAATCTTGTTGAAAAATTATTGTTTGAGAACAAAATGATGTGTCAAAATTAGAATTGTCTTCATGTCAGTGTAAGATTTGCCCTCAGAACTCCTCAAAAATTTTAAGAAAATGTAAAATTTAGGGGAGAATAAGAAATACAAAAATTAAGTTGCTACAAGACCGTGGAAAACATTTATTTATAAGCTCCCTACATTATAGGAAAATAAACTGTAAAATTTGTACAACTAATCTAAGAAATCCACAATTCTGACTTTTGCCATTTCTGGTGTTGTGGAATATTTTATGTTGGATTTGGCCTTGAAACACTCAAATAAATATTACATAACAATTAATATTCTCCAAAAAAGGTATAAGGTGAGAAAAAAAAAAAAGAAACCTGTCCAGACAAGTCTGCTATTGTTGTTTTAATTGTCTGAGCTCTGATTTCCATGCACAGTCCCACAATGAGCAATTTCCTCTCTGAGCAGCAGCACAGAGAGGAAGCCACAGGTCAGTACCAGCTCCCAGTGGAGCATCAGGCTAGCCTGGTGTGTGTGTGTGTGTGTGTGTGGTAGTTATTTGTTGCTACTGGGAGCGTGGAGTGGAGGGCGTTATCTCTGACCGACTGTCATGTTCATGGAAGAATGGAAAGCATCCCGTCTGCCAAGCTGTGATTGACCATTACAACCTTTGATGCGCATGGCAATCAGTGGACAGTGTAATGGATCAATGGTGTTTGTGTGTGTGAGAGAGAGAGAGAGAGAGAGACAGAAAGAGTGTGTGTGTGGTGAAGGTTGGGAGGGGTCACAGCGGTGTCATGTTTTCATGCCTCCATCTACATGCAGAAACCTAACGGGAGTCACTCTTCTCCCACCATGGCTGACCTTTTCCAGTGGGCTATTTCACCAAAACAACAACCGAAACTCACACACACTCACACAGAAAAGTCAAGCGAGGCTCGATATCTAAATCTGAATCCTTTCTTTAACGGTGTGGGCCCGAAATCATGCGAAAACTGCTCTGCTAGAGAGGCAGGGGAGAAAGAAAGAAGTCGACAGCGAGCACCGGTTGAATGTTCTCCATCCTACACTCCTTCTCATCCTCCTCCTCATCCTCATCACCACCACCACCACCATCATCACCAGCTCCCTGCTTAAAATGATAAAAACCCGCTGAGTTCAAAGTCTTCGTCGGCTGGCCCTCCTGTTCGACCCGCTTTGCACCTCATATTTCAAAATCTCTTTAAAATTCTGTAACTGTCTTTTGTTCACTCCAGTTGTTAATGCCTAACTTCAAAGGCTCGGCCTCATTAGCACAGAGGTAGAAACCCCTGTCACTCATTTACATTTGTTTAAAGGCTGCAGGGAGACGAGAGGAAAAAGGGGGAGTCCAAATCCAAACCACTAGAAGTCAACCTTGTCGGTCCTCTGCCAAGACCTGGTTTTATCAGTTGGTCACATTGCAAATATAATACTCCCCTCCAGCAGTGGATATTGATTTCATTACTGGAGTGATTCTTACTGTGAATGTGGGGTGAATTTGGATGGGAACTCGCAAAAAAAAACTCAACATTTATCTCTATGAAGAAAAGGCACATAGGAGAGGGAATCAAACACCTGATTAACAAGGAGTGTTTGGCTTGATTTTTCCTGTGATCTATTCAACATACACACCGCGCTTTCATCTGCTATTAGTACCTTCCCTTAAAATAAAATGAGGTGATTTTATACCACAATTCGCAACTTTTTTTTTTGCTTTTCGGTTCCTGCTTGAGACAACAGGAGGGTTGTGCCTGTGAAACCTACCAGAGGCATGCCTGTCTTCATGGAAGGATTTATTGATGTTTATCAGGGATGAATAGATCAAAGACTGCCACATGACAGGCGATCAATCACGCATCAAATCAAGGATGGCAATCCTCTAATAAAATAGAAAGAAAGGAGAAAACCGGCTCTCACCAGTTTTCTCCCCCTTCTTTCCCAGTCAATTATTCATCATTACTCACTCTTGAACCTCAAAAGCTCCCTTTTATCCCCCATAACATGCCATTTAGTTTATCTCACCATTCTTAAGAGAACTTTCCTGGCAAGGGAGGATATAAAAAAAAATCTCAGTGGCATTGCGCAGTTATGTGCGTCATTTGCGCAATTAGACACATTTTCAACACAACTGTGGGTCAGGGGGTTGAGTTGCGCGCTGTATTAATAACACAACAAACAGAATTGAAACATAGTTGTAAAATAAATCTCAGCATGCAGCACAACTAAAGAATGTGATGTGGAAGGAGACATTTTCATGTAACACTTGTAAATAAAAACTAGTTGGCTACTGGGATGGGAAATTGTCGTTATAGAGGGGCGGGTTATACCTGCTGATCGCCGCGGCTCTTGCTGCTTTCTCCTCGGCATAGTGACCCTCACTTTCCACGGTGCTTCTCATGCAGGGATTACAAACAAATCAAGACTGTCAATTTTGGAAAATCATCCCGTTTTTCGGGGGGAAGGGGTTTTGAACTCGAAGGTGAAAATGTCTTCTTTTCAAACCGGCTGCTCTTTTTTGGACTTAAAAGCTGGATCTGCTGCGACAATGAGCACAAAAATTACGAAGGGATTCGGCCAGCTCCTGACACCTTCATGTCCATCAAAGATCATCTTCCTTCATGTCTCTCATGGCAGGGTAAAAAACAAGAAGGAGCTACAGCAAGAAAGCACCTTAAACCCAAGTTTTCAGTTCACTCCCCCTGGAAAAAATCCCCCTAATCTCCAGTGCTGTTTGGAGGGGGACGATACTTTGCTGCGCCTTTTACGCACACCAAAACTAAAAAATAAATAAACTCTGGCGGTAGCCAAACAAATAAGTCCCGCGTGAGCGCACCGCACAGCTCTGATAAGTAATGTATCCTTGTGTTTCCTTCTCTTCTTTTGCCAGAGACCTGAAAGAGAGAAAGGGGAGAGGAGAAAATAGATAGACAGGCATTAGATGGGTTAATGTCAGTCCCGTCACCACCACGCCACCTCAGCCCGGATCCAGCCTCACCAGTCCGGCGGAGACTTTTTTCCTCCCTCCCCTCCTTCCCTCTTTCTCTCGCATTAAAATAAAACAATACACGAGGCGACCAGGCTTTCTCTCCTACTTACGTTTTAATAGTCGTGGAAATAATTTCCACCGCTCATCTCATCGCATCTTGGACCGAGTCGGGTTTTTTTGGAGGGGTGGTTGATGCGGTGGAGAGGATATCACTTGAGAGAGAGGGGAAACAAACAAGACGCAGGCGCATCCAAGCTTCGCCAACAACAGATCAGGTCGACATGGACTAAAATATGTGTCTCTTTAAAAAGCACAAAGCTGGGGGAAAACTCCAGGGACAGATCCGAGGTCTCCCAAAAAAGAAAAAAATGGAAACGCGGTGGATCCAGAAGCTGTTTCAGACAGTCTCAACTGATAGACAGACGCATCGAGTGGCTTTTCCTGCTACATTTTTACTCCTCCCCTCTCCACAAGCGTCACCCCTGACAGAGGAGCCTACCTGTCAATCTTTTTAATTGTCTTGTTTTTCCCCCTCTCTCTCTCTCTCCTTCTCCCTTTGCTTTAAAAAAAATCCCAAACCTCCGACAAAGGAAAGGATCCTCTCGGAACTTAACGGGAGATCAGCTAAAACCAAACTTACATGAACACGTATCGCAAATCACAACAAGCACAACTCAAGTATATGGTTTCAACAACTTAGATATCATGTTCACCTTATAAAAAGCATGGCACTGACATTGCACGAGTTAGTGGTTCGACTCCCACTGGGGGTGGGACGAGGGTTCAACGGTCCATAATGTTGTTACATGATTTTGAATAGCCTCGATCCTTTCCACAAAATGACAGTCAGGTGACAATAGATGATAACACCGCTACGTGTTAGAATGGAAGGCGAACAACACACTTTCACGGATCGCTGAAACACGCTTTGGTTACAGGTGTACACGTGGGCGCAAACATGTTTCGGCAGCAGCAACCTCCAAATAAAAAAATGCGAATTAAATGGGAGCGCAACTGCACAACACGTATTGTATGATTATATTCTGCATTTCTAGATGTTTGGAAAGATCCAGCGGCGCTGGTGGGAGGAAGACGTTTGAGGATTTGTTAGGAGATGAGGATTGATTTGTTTCACCTTACTAGGAAGTGAGTGTTGTGTCCGGGAAGGGGAGGGACTCCAACGACAAGTCTGGGGCGCTGCTGTGCTACTTACAAGGCTGCACCAGCGCAACGTTTTAATCCTAAATACTCGATTCCGTGCTTGTTGTTTTTGCTGAGGTAACCAAGAGTCACGCCACAAAGCATCGCGGCTTTTATTTTAGTTTAAAAAACGCGTCTTGCCCGGCCCGGCCTGCACGCTGTGCATGTGCAGGGGAGAAAAAGCCTATAGCGAAGGCTAATGGCAGACGGGCTTATTGCTGCCACACACGTACGTCAAGTTGTCCGTGAACTTTGTCACATTTCGGAGCCATGTCCAGCCTGCTATTGGTGAGAAGCGGCAGGAGAGCGATATCGGTAATCGGCGGGCAGCGCAGAGGCACCGACGCACTTTCAGGAGTTCATCCGGCTGCACGGCGCTTCATCATAGATATGTCCTACTCGGGGCACTTCATGGATTTTCAAGGATCCTCCATACCGAGCAGTATGAAAAAGCTGGTCGTAAACAAGCTTAGTCCTAATTTCAAAGAGGCCGTTTCTATGCAAACCGCTGCGGTTCCGACACCCGGAGACGCGGACTTGCTCGTCAGAAATCGGTAAGTTGTTGTTTTTGAAAGGTGGGCAGAAACAGATACTACTGTTTTCCCTCTGCGCGCTCGGAATAGCAATAGGTGACCCAAAGCGCGTTACGAGTCTATTTGTGGAGCATTGTGTGATGCCGATCTATCACAGTAATGTTAAGAAGTTGTATAAAGGGCTCCGCTTACCTCGATTTACCCATGTCCAGCACCTGCGATCATCATCATCATCACAAGATGGCAAAATACGTGAGGAATAAGCGCTGTACTGTAATTCCAAGTTCCGCCCTCTCTGCATTTGTCTATCAATCCATCTCGGCATCTCTCTCTCTCTCTCCCTCTCTGTCCTCCTGTCTTTCTACGTCACCAAACTGCAAACAGAAAGCCATGGGTGGAGGGGTGGGGAGGGGGTTGCTGCTCAGACTGGCATCAAGAGATAGAGATGATGGAGAAGGAGATGCAGTGTTACATGGCGCGGGAACTGCAGCATCATTTCTCTAATTCACAGCAGCAGCCAGCAGTGTATTCACGGTTAGGGAAGAGTGAACCCCCCTGAAGTCAGTCTCCATGTCTCTTTTAGCCTGACATAGACTGAGTGGTTATGATATAAACTGATAAATAGTAAGGTGGAAAAGGCATACATTAATGCTCTTTTTGAAAATAGTAGGATTTCTGGTTCTATTTCTGATTCCAGCCGGAGGTAATATCTTACCCTCATTTTGATTTACTACTGCATTACCAACTGTGTGTGTGTGTGTGCGCCGGATCTGATTTTAAATGTTAAATTAGCCTTACACAAATGCACCTCAGGGTTTATTGTGGTATATACTGCCAATAAAATATATACTATCCATCAGATTGAGTGTAAAGCACAGTACATTACTGTCTTATTGCCTTGGAAGGCAGCGACCAGTTGCAAGTGAACTTAGACCTTTGACCGTTTGGTTGCCTGTATTAGTGAGGCACCACAGTCATGAGATCAGTGAAGATGTTTTAACAGAGGAAATAAATATTTCTGTTTGTGGGATTGCGGCGTAAACTGTGAACCAGTTATCCCCCATTGCACAGCATCAGCACAATCCTAATGAAATCTAAAATTTGAAAATGTTAAATGAGGAATCTCAGAGTGAGACACTGATAATTGAAAAGATAAAGACTGCAGCGAAAGAGGCGGATTAATTCACGAGGAAGAAATGAAACTTTGTTTTCTTTATTTTAGATGTTACTGATGACATCATTGAAGCGGGTTTTTTCAACATGCAGTAAATCCTCAAGTCCCAAGATTCCCGAGTTCTCCACACCATCACAGATCCATATATGTGTGTGTGTGTGTGTGTGTGTGTACATGTGTACACTTGTGAATAAAACTTAAATGTAGTCACATACAGTTGCAAGAAAAAGTATGTGAACCCTTTGGAATTACCTGGTTTTCTGCATAAATTGGTCGTAAAATGTGTTCTGATCTTCATCCAAGTCACAACAATAGACAAACACAGTCTGCTTAAACTAATACCACACAAACAATTATACAAATGTATGACCTGCATATGAAACACAGAGGTGGCATCGAATTGTTATGATGTTTTTCAAACTGGATCATCATGAGTGCTTGGTCCAAAATTATACATTCGCATTTAATTATTTTGGGATAAGAATCCACTCCAAAACAAATCATGTAAAACTAAATAAAAATGCAGGCCTTGAAACCTTAACATTTCATTCAGTATTTTTCAAAGTGTAGCATTTGTCATCACACACATATCAATAACACCTATCATGTTATTACATGAGAATGCTACTGTAACAAGTGTTGGGTTTTTAAGTTTGCTGTACATGATATCATTTTACAGAATCTTCATTCTTCATTCATCTTAGCGAATGTTATCAGACTCAAATGTTTTTCGAATTATCATATTTTAATTTGTTTAAACTCACATGGCTCAGTATTTTTAGTTACGTACATTAGTTACGTAAATAGTCTTGCCTTTGATGATGACATATTTCCCTGTTAGGAAACAGATTCCATAGATGTAAAGTAGTCAAATCAAGGTGTTTTGTTATATTATTGTGACCCATCTATAAACCACAGAAGCATTATCTACAAGCTCAAAGTACACGTGTGACATGCACAGTAATGAGGCACAGCATGCGTGCCGCTCTAAAAGACAGTAAATGATTTATTTATACATTCCTTTCTCACGTATTTGTTTCCAACATGTTACCAAAGTAAGATGAAAACTGCCATCTTCGTGTTGAGGCAAGAAGCAACTATCTAAGATTTTAAAAGTGCAGTTTGTTGTGGGTGTCTCTGAAGACAATGAATCATGACATCACGCAGTGTGTTTTGTGATACAAACCTTTCCCTGTCAGTGCAGGACTGTTCTCTTCCAGAGCAAAAAGGGAATCATTGCCAAAACAAACCAAGAGTGTGTTTGTGCCCCCGTGCAGACATGTCTAGAGAAGGAAGCTGAAGTCCTGACCTTCAGACAGGAATTCAGGAAATATGTGCTTACACTAATGACCACGTGAAAGCTCTTGTGCATGATTGTGAATTTTATGTACACGTTTTGCTCCCAACCTCATCATGTAACAGTTTTATTTTCTCACCTTTAATCCACAATTATTGTTTTTCCTCTGTTTTGTATTTCAGTTATGTGGGTATCAACGCCTCTGATATTAATTACTCGGCAGGCCGTTATGACCCCTCGGTGAAGCCCCCCTTTGATGCCGGTTTCGAGGGTATTGGTGAGGTTGTAGGCCTCGGCCTTAGCGCCAGCTCCCGTTACACCATCGGGGACACTGTGGCCTACTTCGGCAGCGGTGCGTTTGCCGAGTACACGGTGGTGCCAGCCAAGGAAAGCGTGCCGGTCCCCGCGGTGAAGCCAGAGTTCCTCACCCTTCTGGTCAGCGGCGCCACGGCCTACATCGCCTTGAAACGCCTGGGCGACCTGGCCAAAGGTGAGATGGTCCTGGTCACGGCGGCTGCAGGAGGAACTGGACAGTTTGCCGTACAGTTTGCCAAACAGGCCGGCTGTCACGTGATTGGAACCTGTTCGTCCAACGAGAAAGCCGGCTTCCTTAAATCCATCGGTTGTGACAGGCCAATCAACTACACCACAGAAGACCTGACCAAGATGCTGAGGAAAGAGTACCCACAAGGCATAGACGTGGTGTACGAGTCAGTTGGAGGCAGCATCTTAGAACTCGCAGTGAACAGCTTGGCCAATAAGGGCCGACTGATAGTGATTGGCTTCATCTCGGGCTACCAGACCGCATCAGGGATCCCACCCTTCAGAGGGGAAAGACTACCGGTCAAGCTGCTCCAGAAGTCGGCCAGCATTCGGGGTTTCTTCCTGCCCCACTTCCTCAGTGACTACAGGGAGGCTCTGGGTACCATGATGCAGATGTTTGCCAAGGGAAAGCTAGTGTGTGAGGTGGATTGTGGGGATTTGGCACATGAGGGGAGGTTCGTAGGCTTGGAGTCAGTCTTCCGGGCTGTGGACTACATGTATGCTGGGAAAAACCTGGGCAAGGTGGTGGTGGAAGTGGCACCACCCTCTGTTAGCAATAGTAAGCTGTGATTTAACTGATTGTTAATGCACTAAAAAAAAATCATACTGGAACTCAAATGATTGTTAAATAAAAACAGAAAACTGTAGGGCTTTAATCATATGTAACAGAGATTATGTTCTTTATTTTTGTAAGATGATTCCTATAGCACTATAAATAAATCTAATGCTTTGATGAATAAATATAATAAGCAACTTTATTTTCTGCTCTCATGTTTTTGGAAACAATGCAATACAATGTTTTTTTTACTATTATTTATATTAGGGTTCAGCAGTCCCCCATTTGCAAAACTGAATTTAGTATAAAAATATCTGAAAATGAACTAATAAGATTGCACAAATATTCTGATTAAAAATCAGAAACAGTATAGTCTCTGTAATTTCACCCAGAAAATATATTTTTTACATTGTTTCTTAATCCTGTGTGCCCACCTTCTGGTGCGAGTCCACCTCTGAAATTATTTTAGACCCGCTGCCATAATGTGCTCACTCTTAGCACTCTCTTTGGCACTTTATCTACCATAAATGTTTTATGATAGACTTCATTGTTTTTCTAATAGGGGCTTACATTGGTATGTGCTTGTCAGAAGTGAGTGCTGCTCCAGGTGTGCTTGGTATTTCATTGCCTGTTTGTGGCTGACAGAAACGGCATTCACACAATCAATCTTTTCATTCACATGCCCAGAAGCTGCACATAATAAAAAAAAATTAGTCCAGCTAACCAGGAGTTGGACTAGAAAATGCCATTACTTTCCCCCACTGCAAGTAAAAGAAAAAACACTTATAGTGAATGTATTGTGGAATGCCCTTTGACATTTTTCTTTTCCATTTCCATTGTTTTGTATTTAATTTAGCCCTGGAAACAAGAAACAAAGCAGCACAACATATGGTAGGAAGTTTAGTCGCATGGCAGATCATTTCTACATAAAACATAAAGATTATCATCGTCATATAAAAGATAAGACTTTTAAAGCCTCAATAGGTGAAAAGTTTCCACGGTCTCACAGGACTGAACTTTTTAAAGCTAACCCCATTTCTTAAAAAAGCAAGAAGCAGAAATGAGACACTATGTTGAAGCGACCTATGTTGTGTTAAAGTGCTGTATGTAGTCTAAAACAAACACCTGTTCCTACCTGGCAGGGAGGGCTGTAGTGTTCATGCACTGTGAACATGTTATTTCCTCATCCAGGTGGCCACTCAAAATATAACCCAGTGTGAAATACGTTACAGGTGTGACCCCAGCATGCAAAGCTGCTACCTTCTCCAGACGGCGCAGGAAATCAGAAACACACCAGGCCAAGGCCATTTTCAATCCATAGTGTGGGAAGTCAGAACAGCACTGATGGTCTTACGAACTATGAAAATATCACTGCTTAAATTATTACTTTAACACAACAACAATAAAATTATTCATTTAGAAAAGTACCTCTCACCTTTCATTATATTTTATTCCCTTTTCCCTTAGTTTCCCTCCAGATCTTTCAAACCTCGCTACATTTCTTGTTAGAAAGCCGTGCAATGGTTTTGTTAATTTTATATATTGTCGTAGTATATCATTAAACAGACACAACACCGGGGCAGTGAATGCTCCCAGAAGTCACATCTTTTGTTAAGTTAGGCTTCCTTTTCATCGCTTTGTCTTTATTAAAAGCAACAGTATGAAATTCTGACTCACGTAGGTAGAGGTGTGGTGCATCTTGCCACCCACACATACCCATGACCTTTAGCCTCTTGTGCCAGGTAAGACTGTTGACACATGAAATTTCAAATTCATGCCTGCACATGATAGACAAATATCATAATTAAAGAAGAAATGAAACCAACACCGAGAAATGCACTGAGTTCATCTGACCAGCAGAACAAACAGTAATCATTCAATTGTATAATATAATTATATACTTTATGAATAATATATAATCACGTTTGTGACACTACTGTTTGGTGAGGCGTTATGATGCAAAAACAAGCTCTTACATGCCAGCTACACAAATGGTGAGAGACGTGATGATGGATGTTTAGATGAATTTGGCATGCTTGAGTACTGTGTGCATCCATGTTGCACGGCGAGGAGGAGGAGGCCAGGTTTAGCATCTCTTCAATTAACAGGAGAGGCCTCGTCTCGGCGTCCTCCAGGGCCTACCTGTACCTCTGCTGATTAGTGAGCAGTCACAGCCCCAATTAGAGAACACAGGAACCTGGAGAGACAACACTCTCTGTTTAATTGGATTGTGTTGCAGTCGGAGGCTGCTAACTGGCATCGTATTGAAGCAACCTGGAACTGTGGAGCGTAAACAAGACATTAAAGATAGAGAAGGTCTTCCAGAGAAGCATTCACAGACTTTAGTGTGATGGCGAAACTTCAGAAACATTTCTTCATTCCAGGCATTACGCTAAGTGTCTCTCTCATTTTAGTCAAGGGTTACTGTAGTACTTTTCAGAAAGGGTCGCGAACACACCAGTTAAATTAAAACAGTTATGTACACGGAAGTACCGGAGGGTAAACTAAGCTTACCCTTTTTAACCTGATGTAAAAGTGAATGACTTAAATTCAGACCATAGATTATAACAAGTATTATTAAATTGACTGCATAGAATAGGAACAATGGTGAATGTGCTTCATTCAGTCGTGAGTGCAATTTTATTGCCTTGTGAATGGTTATTTTATAGTTAATCCAACTATGAATCAGTGCTCTTCAGAAAAGCCACAAAATTGATGGTGTTCTGAGATTTCCTGATATTGTTGACAGCGTACCTTAAAATTAGACTGTAACTTTAAAAAGAATAAATAATGCATTCTTCCTCTTACAAATGAAAAGCTGCTACAGCCCTGCTTGGTCTGGTATGACCAGTAGCTTATGGTGGCTAATGTTAGCTACTGTTTGCAAACTAAACATAGGTATTGCTGTCTAACTGACGTTGCTTAGTCAGTTTACTATTATGCAAAGGTGCAAAAACTCTTGCTTTGAAATCAAAATGTTTCTTTCACCTTTATATTACTGGTTTAAAAGAAAAGAGAAAAAAAAAATCGATAGCTTTCCAATCCATTTTCATTTTTAATCCAAGAACACAGCACAGAGCTGGTTTTCATTGTTGCACTTTGACATTCAAGGTAGTGAAATTCTCACAAGGTCTCTCTCTCTCTCTGTCTTTCTTTTTTTTTTTCACTAAACCCTCTTTTTCCACAGTCTCCCCTCGCTGGAACATGTGGCACATAACAAAGACATCACCCTCATAGTGTGGGATGGTAGTCTACCTCCAGGCGCCTAAGGGACACTGGCTGGCTGCTTGGTGCTGCCAGGATCCAGACAGTCCAGTTTCTTTCTCTACAAGTCAGTCAGACCCCCTCAACTCCCCAACTCCCTGAGCCCCCGTCACTCCTACCTCCGTCTAATTACCAAACCTAAAACCCCACTCGACTAATTAGCCGCAGCAGACCCAGGAACTGTGAGTAAAGGTAAAGAGATGGCTTCATTCGGGAGCGAGTGTGTGTATGTGTGTGTGTGTGTGTGTGTTAAAGAGAGGGAGAGTGAAAGAAAGAGACAAGAAGAAAGGGAAATGGAATATTCAAGCCTCCTTTAGCGAGCACATCTCTACAGCCAATTAAAGTCATTTATTAAACCTTTTGCGAAACCTGAGTTGTGCGTGACAGAATGATAGGGGAATGTGTTTGTTTGTGGCTGTGCGTGTGTTTCTGGATATGTAGATGTGCGTCGGGGGTTGCATGCACACACACATACACACACGTCCACATGTGTCTCAGTATGGCTAGCAATCTGTCGGCTTTTCTGTCTATCAGCGGCGCGAGAGCTCAGTGGGACATAAATTACAATATGCAGCAGAACCACTTGTGTAAGTCTCAATGAAGGGGAGGAATAACTTTCTTAATCAAGTTCCCCTGATTAATTGTAATAAAGGTGTCATCCGTAAATGTGTCCTCCTGATTGAGTAATTCGGGGCCGGAGACAGTAAGCACATCCCTGGTGATTGGGGGGTTGGACAGAGTGGGGGGAGGGGGGAGGAAGGTGTGTGGAGGACATACTGAGACACAAATAGCTCCTGGGCACACTGGCAGCCTTCGCACATCTGACAGTTATGAAATACAATTATCAGTGTGATCTGCTTAAGAATTCATCAGCGGCTTCGCCGGCCAGTAAAGACGTTCATAGAGAGTCGGAAAGAGACAGGGAGGGAGGGAGGGTGACTCAAGAGGAGAGAAGGCCTCACTGATTAAATGAGATTTTTATTTTGTCCAGCATATTGTTCACATTATGTTACACTATTGTGCTAGGATTATCTTTTCTGTTGTTTTCCTCTGCTAGAATCGACTGTTTTGTTCCACATGAGCCATCCAACCTCAGTCCAAATCAATAGAATTTAAAAAGGTTGATCTTTATGATGTATTATAGTGACTCGGTCTAGGTTAAAAGTGGGCTGAATTTGGTTGAAAACTGAAAGGTTTTTAGATGTCTAGAGGTCAGCGGTTCCCAACCTGTTTGACTTGTGGCCCTTTAAAATCAAGCAGCATCTTCTCTCAGTGTCTGAGTGGTTCAACCAAAAAAACTGATGTTCCCTGTTGAGAATGTTTCATTAAATAATCTTTATGGGCCTTACAAGATGAATTAAATGATCCATTATTTGACAATAAAAAGCAAAGATTGGAGGAAAGTCAGGAAAAAAAAATAGCATCAATAATCAGCATCTGCTGTGGAAGACTATGAGATCTGGTTGAAAGCTCCAGCAAAAAAACAGGAAAGAAAAACAGTAAGTGGACCTGTGGACTGTTAATAATCTCACAACTCCTCAGATTTTTCTTGCAACCCCTTAGGGGGCTCTGGAGTCCTGGGTTGGGAACCGCTGGTCTTGCTTGCGTATTACAGCATTTGTATCAGAATATTTCAACCTGACAAACATTTTGATAATCATACGCTATTAAAACAATGGTTGTATGTAACCTAGACATCTCTGACTTATTAACCAAATGTAGCCTGGTTTTAATTTAGACTTCTAGACGCCTTTTGACCTGCAAATCACTGAATCAGTACGTACTGTAGCAGAAAACATCCAGGCATGTAAATCAAACCATTGCAACCCAGCCAATATTTGACACCAGATCATTTGCAGGTAGATGTGGTCACGTTCAGAAGCAACCCAAACAAGCACACAATTTTAAAAACATGACACAACAGCATGGTAAAAAGAAACCAGCTTATATTTATCGCTATCAACACAGTATGATAAAACTTTATTCTAGCTCACGGCGCTACGTGCGTGTTGAATAAAAGATCAAAACAAGCACTAAGATTTCTATTTGACAGATAAGATCACACTCGACAACATTCATCATCTCTCTCTACCTACATTAACCCTTTAGGGCACCTTCTGTGGCCTCTGGAGGGGAGCGAGGGTCCCTCACTGTGTCTGTTAAGATGTAGATATATATTCAGGTGAAAGGCAAGGGCACTATTCACCACCTCAGGATTAATGACAACATCATCGCCATCGCCATGCTGACCAGCCCCATATTTCCATTGGCTGGATAAAGAGGAGAGGGAAGACGGCGGTGGGAGTGTGAGGGGAGGGGGGGGTATGAGCATCCTGTCGGTAGGATGACGGACAGGTTCTCAGTCTAGCTCCCCCAGGTCCCCCCTGTCCTCATTCTTTACTGGCCTGAGCCGGCTAGCGAGGCAGCGTCTCTGCGGCCAAGGACACAGGGGTGTCAGCAATGCGTCTGGGTAACATCGTTCATCAGGCCGCATCGGTAATGGGTAGCTCTCTGTGACAGTGGTCATCAGGACACAAAAGCAAAAGGGCCCATAAACATCACATGACAGATGGCTGGGAGGACAGCTTCGGACAGGGAGGGAAGGGATGGAGAGCGAGAGATAAAGTGAGATAGAGAGAGAGAGAGGGTGAAGGACAGAGGTGGAAGAGAGATCTCAGGCTGGATTGTTAAGTCTTATGAAAAGTCTCAAGCGCTGGATGGTTTATGAATGCCCATGTTCAATGTCAGCTGTGAAGGGAAAAACTGAAAATCACAGGGGAAATAGTTTGCAACTGACAACAACACAACAAAATGAGTGCAGTCAGTATCAAATCAGCTGATGCTGAACTTAACGCAACATATTGTGTCCTATTACTGCAGTAAAAACATACATGACTCTAGAGATGAAAACATTTTCAACAATACATTTAGTTGAAAACATGAAGAAAGATTGTTTCGTACTTCCATCAGTTTGTTTGGTTCCATGTCAGAGATGACTTTGGCCCAATTAGTGGGCTGAAACCATTTAACCTCCAGCACGACGCAAGCGGTTAACCGGAAGGAGTGATATGAAAGAGGTGTTTGCTTAAAAGCCTGACGTAGAGAGAAAAAATAAGCTTGAAAAGAAAG
This sequence comes from Maccullochella peelii, assembly GCA_002120245.1. Classification (NCBI taxonomy): domain Eukaryota; kingdom Metazoa; phylum Chordata; class Actinopteri; order Centrarchiformes; family Percichthyidae; genus Maccullochella; species Maccullochella peelii. Next base: position 24,352 of record LKNJ01001847.1, on the reverse strand, counting down.
GATAAAAGATTGTTGAGGAGACATCTTCAGAGATTCAAGCCTGCAGCGCCGATGTGTCAGAAGATTTCATCAAAAGGATGTTTGGCACAACTCCGACTTTGAAGAGTTTGACAAATAAGCACGCCAGGTTGACCTGAGGACGAGGATGTTTTTAAATAAATAACGGGCTAAGCAGTCTGAGGTGGGGTGAAAGTTAAGGAATAATTATGGAGGTGATAGCAATGACAGAAAGCGAGAAACAGGTTGTGTGAAAATGAGGTGAGGTGAAGGTGTCGAGGGCTGTCATAGAAGTGACTGCAGAACCTGTTGTAGGTCCCTGTAGAGGGAAGACGATTGTTGTGTTAGCAACACCTTTGTCACCTCAGGATGTATACTTTGTCTTCACGTGTTTACAGGGAAATCAAGTCCCAAATGTGAGGTATCATCTTCAAAACACGGGGAAATGTAGCTCCCTGCCCTCCAAAGTGACGCCGCAGGCCGTGCTGCGTCTTTCTTTGTTTTCTGGAAACAGCCTTGCCCGTCCATTAATCGTCATCCATCCATCCTGTGCACCTGTATATAAAAGGGAAATTAGAATATCCATCACTCGAGCACAACGTCAGCGTGATTGATGGGTTAGTCACAGGATCCCCTCCGTTTCCTACCCAAGCCTGTGTTTCAGGAGTGAGAAGTGAACATTATCTAGCACCATGATCAGATTTAGTCTGCACATTTCCATCTAGGAGAGCATTTTGAGTGGATGATACACAATCCCTACGAGGAGGCAGCCAGCAGAAGGTTTATGGAAATCTAATATCATAAGGCTTTTTGGTTTGCTAGACTTGTTATTCATGGAGTGGGCTGGTGACACTTTTGATGTAACAGTATAAGACAATGTAACGAGGCAGAATCTCATTTTGTTGAAGTGTTTCTGTCAAACTATGGTCTGAAGGATGATTGGGAAAATCTGTGCAAACAGGTTTTGAGTGGGGTGTGCTAAGACTAAAATACCAACTGTTCTCAGAGAAAAAGCGTTTGGTAAATAACAGGAAACGTCCTCTGAGAAGGCGATGTGAATGCCAGAGAGCGCAGGATGCACATTTGCCTTTTAAGTTAAGCAGACAGTATTTAAATAAAAGGCATAAATAGAGTGAGTGCAAACAGACGATGAGAAATAAACTGATGTATCAGATCAATTTTGGCCTTTTTTTTTATTAAACTGCTGGCTTAACTGTGATATGATGGTGTAAATGCTCTATCAAGGATTTAATTCAGGTGGAAAAAGCTCAATCTTTGCATTTATTCTGGTAGAATCGACTGAAAATGCTCTATCAGCACTGTCAATCCAAAAATATTGGTGTTTCAAAACCTATATCGGTCAAATTTATGTCTCTCCTTCTCTGTCTGTCGCTCTCCCTTTGTGTGTGTGTGTGTGTGTGTGTGTGTGTGTGTGTGTGCGCTTTGACGAGGTGGAGACAGGAGCCCTAACGCTGCAGGATGGAGAAAGGTGAACAGGAAACAGAAGGTGCCCATGGAGGAGGTATATGACATCTGTCAGGATCCAGGGTGGGTGGAGGATTCAGCGCCCCCCTTCCACCGGCCGAGGGTCACCCATCGCACCGCAGTCGCTGAAGTTGTCACGGCACCATGACACTTCCTTGGCAATGGTGGCTGCAAGCCGGACAGCCACGGACATTCAAGACACACACATATTTCTGAGTAAATTTGTCTGAGGAGCGTGGGGGGCATTTTGTATGTGCTGTTTGTTGTTTCTCTGTGCAGAAATGTCAGCGTCCTGCTCATTGTTGGTTTTTTTTTCTCCCCTTCCCCTCTCTTCAGGGTCCTGGATGGAGGAAGGTCAGCTGACATGGCAAGGTCGACAAACAAACAAACAAACAAACAGAAGGAATTAAAATAGAGAAAAACAGAGCAGATGAAACGTGGCGGTGTGTTTTTATCGCTGCGAGGCTGATGGCATGTAGCAGCCATTACTCTCCGTTGTGTCCTCTGCCCCCCATTGGCTGCAACAACACAGCCTGGCAGGGCTGCCAGCGTCACGTCATCTCATGCTTCTGCTTAACTACATGGGCGACAAGGGCCACTTCACACCAGGATGGGTTTACTGTTTCTTACCACTCAGGTAGCTGTGTCTTCTCAAGGCAGCAAAGGTCATTCACACTTGACTTGATAAAAATCATTTTTCGTAAGCCAGCGTGAGTTCAAATAATAATAATTATTATTATTATTTATTGTCTTTATGGAGGGAAAAAAGAATTCACAATAACTCTAATAACTCATAATGACTCATTGCCACATCTCTGATTTTATTTTTTTATATGGAATGGCAATTCAGTCTGATTATCAGGCTAATTGGAGCATCACCAATGTTCTCTCTAAATTGATGATGTCTGGTGATCTTTTTTTATTTATTTATCAAATAAACCAAATAATAATATATTGTCAGCCACAGAGCGTTACCAGATTTTGTCCACAGAAACTTTGGATTGGTAGTTTTGATTAGGAATAATTTTAGACGCAGGAATATTGATAAATGTGGAGAAAATAAGGCCCTGCACACTTACTAGGTCTAGTGCAAGTATTGATTGATAAAGCCAAGCTTTCAGTCACTACACCTTCATCAGGGCAAAAAACTTTTGTATCATTTTTCATGAAATACTTGCATTGGACCAAAAGTAGCAAAACCTTATTTTCTCCATATTTCATTTTATTGCAGTCTTGCACCTTAGTGTTGTGTTGTGAGGGTGGTGATTTCTCAAAAGATGCAGGGATGTTGTCATGGATCAAGATTTGAAATGACAGACTTGCTTAGAATTTTATGTACCATTCTGTACCATTTCATTTATATAAAGACACTAGTTTTCTAGTTTTAATTTTATTTTTTGCCAATTATTATTGTGTTTCATCAAAAACATAATGTGTAGCAAGTGAAAAAAAATATTATTGTTGGGGCTGAATGAACTGATAACCCCCAATTATAACTGTACAAAAATAATATAGTTGTTTTATTATTTAGACTAAATACTAAATATCCAGCAGAGCCCTGTTTGTCATGACTTTGAATACGTTTGGCTGAGGCTGCTGCAGGTGAAGCCCGGGCCTCACCCTCACAGATCTGTATGCAGAGTGTGCCTTTAAAAAAGCATGTTTCTTTTGTTTATTCTTTGCGTTGTCTTTTCCTGTCTGTGTGGAGTTTTGACTTTGGAGATGACAGGTGTCTGTGGGGTGGAGGAGGAGGAGGAGGAGGAGGAGGAGGAGATGCTGGTAAGAAAACAATCTTTGACTGCCTGTGGGTGAAGGCAGACTCCTCTAGGCAAGGCGGCCTTCAGCGTTTAGCTGGGGGCGCAGTATCAAAATCACAGCCACTGCTGTACCCCTAAGGCGCTAATCTCAACCAGTTACCGTCAAGTGCTGCTTCTTCTTTATATAATCCTTCATTCCCCCCCTTCCCTCTGCTCTCTCCATCTCCGCCATTCCTCCACTGATCCAGACCCAATCCACAGAGGTGAGAGGATAAATGACAGTTAGAGAAGATGCAGGGGAAGCCAGGCATCTTGAATCCAGCATTGTTTCTTTGCTTAGCAGGGTTAAAAACAAAACCAAACTGTAGTGCTTTCACAAAACAGTTAACTGGAATTGTAGTATCATAATTAGCAGGGCTTCTGTGCTCATCTGTACCAAACTAGGCATCTCACCAGATGCTGAGGAGACCTCTGCCGTCATTCAGTCGGCTAGATGGAGAAGGGTTGTTGTTTGATCACTGGATGACTGCTAATTTAATAAGTGTTAACTATGGAGCAGCCGAGCAAGGGAAAGAGGGAAAAATGAGGGGAAATGTAGGAGTAAAAAGCTTTAAGATTAACTGATGACATGTTCAACTGTGCGCATAATATGAGGCTTAGTTAAGTACGCACATGCTGTTTGTCAATTATTTAAAACCCCAGGAAATTAAGTCCAGGTAATCTCATACGGTGTAAATAACATTCTTTTTCATGGCAGCTTAATTGAAATTCAACGCTATTTAGAAATAACAGAATTAGATTTGCTTTTACATGCAAGCAAAGACTGTCAAGAGGCGTTCTTTGTGAAGGTGGGGGAAAAAAAGAGGAATTAAACTTAGTTAAGTCAAACAGATCTGAAGGGATCAGATATATACATAGGATTCCCCATGCCTTCCTGCGGAGCTCTTATTCCTGCATTTTGCACAAGAACTGTACTCGAGTCCAGTCCAAAGCTCATTATGCTGTTGCAGTGATGAAAACGTCACCTAAATGTAAAAATGTAAAGGCAAAGATTTTGACATAAATTGGTGATATATGAATATAAAAGCTGAAATCAGGACTGTCATTTCAAAGTGGTTTTCAATGCTCTTGTAATCTTTAGAATGGTGCGATAAAGATTTCTTGCACATCATTATATACCACATGCATACTGAGAATCTACGATTGCTGGTTATTCTACTGTTGCATTCACTGCAAGTCCCACTATATTAAAGCAACCAAGTATAACCTAAGTATCAGTAAATGTGCAGCCATTGTAGACTGAAGCAAAGATGTTTGACAGTGGGTTGTAAAGACCAGGCCAACCATGCAGACACAGAGACAGTGGCCTCAGGCATTTCTGAATTGGCCTTACTAGTGGGATGGCATGGCTTGACACTATTTACACACACACATACACATAGACAAACACACCCACGAAGAGTCTTGATGCAGACTCTAGGTGAAGGCCAGTGTATGTCTTTTTTGTCTTGTGAGTGAGCGGGCCGGAGACAGAGGTGGGGGAGACAGATTGGAGGGACGGAGGGGAAGAGGGGAAATGGAGGGATTAGATGAAACCTTTCAGTGCGTGTCATCATCCCTGACATTCTGTAGGGCTTGACCTTAACAGAGCAGCATCGTGTCAGAGACAGGGTCTCATCACCGCCACGGAACAACATACACACACACAACCCATCAGAGATCCCTATACACACTCTCACATAAACACACACATGCAGACACACGCATACACTGAAAAAATGTATAGATAAGTGGGCCGATACTAAACTCAGGTATCAACCAGCCAACTGCCATCTACCTCTGATGTAAATTATGCAGTTTGAATGATTACATATTTACTGATTGATTAAAAGACTGAGAAAAAGTGTTGCCTTGTCAAAGCCTCACACAGTAATAGCATTCATTTATTCGCATCACGTGCATTACTCTCACAACCGTTGTTTGGTTCATTTGGTCCTGACCAAGCTTGCTCTCATGTCTCATCATCATTTAGACTTATCTCAGGTACTGCAGGGTTCAACTGGTCGGGTCTGCCTGCAGGACCTTCACATGACAGGATCACATAGTAAAAAATTGTTTTGAGATGATTAGTTGTAGCTTTAAAGCGAGACTGCGTAACTTTTGAGAGAAGAAATAAAACAATCTTTCTCTCACAAAAGTAGTAAAACGCACAGTTGCTCAATGCAATACACTTACACCTTAGGGGTTTTGCTGCTACAACCTTACTAGGTCTGGAGTGACCAGTAGGTTATGGTAGCAAACGTTAGCTAATGTTAGCCAACTATAGGTAAATATTGCTGTGTAACGGACATTACGGAGTCATTTTGCTGACTTCATGACTTTTCTCCACTTGCGCTACAGTTACAATAAACTCAGCATTTGAGCTAAATGCAAAAATGTTGTTGTATTAGTAATCAAGCATTTAGCATTATCCCATAACTGTCCCTTGTAGCCACTGTGGCCAGTGTTCAGCTAAAGTCCCATAGTCTCACTTAAATCTGCCTGTAAAAATACATATCGGTCAAGTCCTCACAAGACTGAGACTAACAAATAAAATTAAAAAAACCTACTGCTTCCGCACTTCCTCACTTCACAGAAATTTACTTAGAGCCAGCCTATAAAACATAAAGCGTATATCACAGGTCCCATCTTTCTATCCTGCTCACCTATAAAGATGGTGTCGTAACGATGCCTCGCACAGGTAATACACTTTATCTCCCATTCCTTCTCATTGGTCGGCCTCCATATTCTGAGGACAGATTTAGATTTGGCCATAGGGCTGCTATTATAAAAATATGGTTGACCTTTGAGGGCCTGGGATGGTTTAGAGCAGGATTGTTCCTCCCCAATGCTGTTTGGACAGCCTGCTCCTTTCAGTCTTATTAACATATGCCAGTCTCCCTAAATGTTCTCAGCCACTTTATTAAAAAATTTAAGTACAACAGTATAATTTTTATTATGCCCATAAAGGAAGCGCTAGCTCACATTAATTTTTTCATGAACAGTGAACTTTCGGAGCGAACCGCAATGGGTTACATAATTAATTTCTGCTTTCTGTTAACCCATCGCTGTATATTCCAAAGTCCTGCTCTTTTGGTTTTGTTTTAACCTTGTTTTGTTCTTTCTATCTATCTATCTATCTATCTATCTATCTATCTATCTAAAAATCCATACTTGCAGTAAAACTCGACCATTCTGCTGTCAGTGTTTTTGAAGGCATTTCCAAAGCTGCACATATTTTCTTTTTCCTATATTTCCTTAAGCAAGTTTAAAAATATTTTTGTGATATGTGTCCTATTTTGATACATCAGTATCAAGTCACACAGAAATAGCTGGATGGAAACACATTTTGGTGTCTGTATTTGTCAGTGAGAGTGCTGCTAGGAGTTTGTAGAAGCAGTGCAGTGGTAGCAGTGTGTTTCTGACCCCATCCTGCTATCTGTTCTAATGATGCTCAGGCCTCCATCAAAGTAGGGACCCCCCGTGGCTCCTGGGGGCCCCTGGGCTCAGGCACAGTTGCTCTGGTTTGGTTTTTTTCCCCTCACTGCTTGAGGCTCCGAGCAGTAATGAGAAACAGAATTTAAAGAAAAGCAAAACAAAACAACAAAAACCCCTCCATCTTAGACTGACATCCAGTCTGTGTTCAGTCAGCTTGCTCTTTTTTTCCTTCTCTGTATCAAAAACAAAGATTGTTTTAATGGAGCAGTTCAAACACACTGGGCAGCTTTTGTTCACTGCAACATTTTTCTCTTCCCTCGCATGCACACACACACACACAACTCACACAAACTGGGAGGATTAGTGTAGACCGTGTGCACATATGGATTGATATGTTACAGCTTACTGGACCGGTGCAAGACAGAGGGAAAAAGTATAGATTTTTTG
>LKNJ01001847.1:0-17177 GCA_002120245.1 Maccullochella peelii | reverse complement strand
GGGGGGGGCAGAAAAGTGTCACACTTGTTTTGCCAGTCTCCATGACAACAAGGATCATCCAAGTGAGAGGAGGTCAGGCCGCTGGTGAGAGGTGAATCTGTGTTCACTGAAATCATTCATGAAATGCCCTCCACCCTTCACTCTCTGTCTCCCTGTCTGTCTGTCCTTGTGCCTCTGCTCACATCGCTCCTTCTCCTTTTTCACAGGCATCATCACTTCTTTTATCTTTACAACAATTTTCTGTTGTGGTGCAGTTCAAATTCCCACATCAGCTAGGAAAACCTTTGATTGTACTTCTGAATAGGGCACTGAACCATCGGCTGCTCCCATGGAACTACCCAGCAGCCACCAGCAAATCACAGTAGACTTTCCCTGGATGAATGAAGTTTTAACACATCACTCATTTCTCTCATGTCCCTCCACTCTCTTCTCAGTGGGCTGCAGCTCTCTGACCAGGCCGCATCCTTCATCCCTCATTCTTCTTGATAGATTAGAGTTTATTACTGCGACCCCAGATTTGTTGTCACTGTGTATCTGGGCGGTAATATGTTTCCTGGCTCCTATCCAATTTGCTGGTGGCTGATGGGCAGCTGATTTTGGGGACGCCTGAGAAGAAAGAAGGGTAGCTGCTAACTGAAAGAGGCCAACCGACTCTCCTCAGGTGATAATTGGCTGCTGATGCAACATCCAACCCCTTGTAATTAATCTCCGCGGTTTTGTGTGTGTGTGTGCATCACAAACAGCACGTGTTCACCTCTTTATGCAGTGTGTACTCTGTAATATTACTCTAGTAAGTTCTTGTTGCTCTGTTGGTATTGATGGGGGTAAGACATAAAATTAATACTTAATTAAGTTTACTCTATTGCTGAAATGCAAAATCTGACTTTCACACGCAAAACCTTTTTTCCACCTTTACTTTCACTATATTTTCTTGGGTAACAATATTAGTTTGCTCATATCTTTGTAAGCGCCAGTTTAAGTCTTAATAATCATTCATTAGCCAAAAATAGTTTAAATAAATAATGGAATGATGTTGGAAAATCAGAAAAGGGAATGCTACAATGTGAACTAGGGTCTGCCTCATTCATTATATATATATAACCAGTTTACACCAATGCGCGTAGATGAAGTGGCATCTCGTTTCCATAGCAACAACTCTCTGTACTGTTCTATATGCTGGCTTTTCAGGCATTTATTGTAGCTGGATGTAATTTGTATGAATGAGGATAGTGATAGTGAGTTACTTGCTACAGTTGCATTTCTAGTATTGATGAACGGTGAAAACATAAAAAACGAGCGGGTCGAGATGACCAGCTGACTTCTCTAAGAGCTGATTGGCTGTTGAAAGAGGTGATTGACAAGCTGAGTCACAGGCGATGCCATCAGCCGGCTTGAGTTGGGCTGAAAGGGGCCAGTTCACACCGCTGCAACTTTTCCCGGCAACGTTCTAAAACGGTTTCGTCTCGTCGTGAATCTTTGGTCTGAATTGGGCTTTATGCTAATGTTCAGCAGCAACAGGAAGTAGCGTCGCCTTTAGCGAGGCGGAAAGTAAGGACGTTGAGGTTGGCGTGGTGAATGGGCATGTAGCGTGTTTGACTTTAAGGTAGGGGACTGGAGTTTGCATCCTGTCACAGGCCTGGCTTTTTATTAACCATAACCTCAACCTTTCCCTATAACCAGGTGTTTTAGTTGCCTAACCCTGACCTCCATTGACCATAGGTTGTTCCCTTGCAGTTTGCCAAAATCATGATCTCTCTCCAACCTTAACCAGTTATTGAAAAAAGTGAGATTTTTTTTTTAAGTTGGCATCTGATGTAAATTACTTCATCATTAAATGTAATCTGGGGTTTTGCAGAATATTCTTGTCTGGTAATAGGATGAATTATGCATGGATATGGGTTTTCGTAATCTTTATAGTATTTCAGTGAACAGAGTTTCAATGGACATTATAGTACCCCATGATTTGTTGTTTCTATCCAACCATTTGATTAGACGACACTGTTTTGCATCTCATCTCATTTCCACCTGTCCAATATCTCCATGTGTCTTTCTTCTCTGGACTCCTCTGGCAGTCACTGGGACATCAGTGTATGGGATCCTCCTCAAAAATTTAAAATCAAATTATAAGTTTATGCAAATAGAAACGGCAAAGAAAAGCCTACAAAGTTAATTAAAATCCATTTTTGGAAAACAATATTACAGTTTAACATTTCACATAATACACATCAAGTAGTCCATGTTATTACATTGCAGTTGGTGATAAGCCGTGAAAATAACCTGACAGAGTACAAGGCAGCGATAAGAGGCAGATAAAATGAGCATCTAGCTTACTGCGTTAATTAAAGATAATCAGTCCTTAAAGACATCCAACTCTTTAAATTAACACAAGATGGTGAGTCCTGCACCTCAGAGGGGAAAAGACAAAGAACAGAGAGATATAAATACAGATAGAGAGAGAAGCTGTTTCCATCCAACTGTCAAGCAAATTTTAAGCAATCTTTTGAAATGTCACCAAAAATAAAGTGTTAATTATGTGTGAGCTGAAGTAGCTGTATACGCTTCTTGAATGTAGAACAGAACTATAACAAAAATACATGCAGGAGACTGTATCCAAAGAACTGATGAACATTGAGCAAGGTCTTGTTATAACTGATATATTTGCCAAAAGTTAATAGCCTACATAGTTCTATCGTTTCCATTGGTATCAACAAAATCAACAGAAAACAACAAACAAATTCCATCCTTATGTAATACAATACATAAGCAATGGACAGACAAACAGACAAGGAACTTCTTTTTAAGAGAATGGTGTCAGTGCATCATCTATGTCTTTAAGGCCCGTCCGGGTGTCTTTGCTTTTTTTTTTTCCCAGTGACTCCAGCGGCGGGCAACAGTAGGAAGCCAGGTTTCCTCACCAGGCTTTGTTCTCTGTGACTCCCCAACGGTAGCTTTCATTTGACTCCCAGTGTGAGTTCCGTGTTAATTAGGTAAATGAATACGTGTGTACAGACGGGGCCGCCCCGCACTAATAGCGATACCAGCACAATCGCAACAAAAGGGCTCCACCAGCTAAGGCTAAGTTTGTGATTAAAGGAAAGGCCTCTATGGCGAGGTGTAACAAAATGGCATACAGCGGGCTTTGAAGCTTATTTATGGTGCTTTATCTAATCCCTACCACCCGTGGCTATGGAGGAGATATGGATGTATTATTCATGATAATGTATGGTGGTGACTCTTATGCAGATTCAGAACAAAGGCAAACTTTCTTTTTGTGCCTCTAAACGGCCAATTATTTTTTTTTCTCTTAGACTGATGTGGAACGGATCAAATGATGAAAAAAATAATAAAAACTGTGTTTCTGACGTTTGGTGGACCAGTTTACTGTATGCTCTTGTCTGTCTTGTTCCTCTCTGAGCCCTCAAGCTATGGGCTTCCTTGGCAGAACTTCTGACTACAAATCACAGTTTTATTCCTCTCACCTAGGGGATGCCAGAGATCCTCCATAGTCCTAGTAGTAAAATTTGAACTCAGTCCAAATCCACATCATGAACACACAGGTCAGAAAATAAAGAGAGATCCTTAAAGAAGCAAATCTAGCCCAAAACATCTGAAAATAATTGGCAGTGTACCTTGCACTTCTGGGTGCTTTGTATTGTTTGGTGGTGTTTTTTTCTCCTCTTTGGCCTGTTATCCTCTCGATTTACAATGTGACATTGAAAATATGATGTGGATACACATGCAGCTTTCACCAGGAATCTTTTGTGTGTCTGGGTCACATGTCAGGGGGAACAGGAATAAATATTCTGGAAAAGGTTTTTACCTACAATGGACCCCATTAGACAAAATAAAATTCTGGTGGGTCAAACACTCCAAAACTGCTGTTAAACAGGGGACTCAAATGTGGGCCTGTTGAACAACCATTCAACTAGTGTTTGACCCACTCATAGGAGACTGCTGTACCTGGTCATTACTGACAATCTGCAGCTGTGGGTCCATACACATAACGGCTAAACCAGAAAATAACATAAAGTTACATCAGCTCACATCAGTACCAAATAATGTCAATTTCATTAAATTAAGTTTCAATCCCTAATACAGACACCTGTTCTACTAAAACCAAGCAGAGTCCAATCAGCGTTCAATCCAGGTCAGGACCAGATTCAATGATCGAAATCATCTGATGCCCATTGGCCCATTCACATTTACAGACAGCCAATAAGGGTTGTACTTAAAAATCTGCTTATTATAAATTGTTTAGTGTAAAGTCACATGTTTTCGGCTTCAACCAAGAATACATCCCAGGACGATCCATCCATTTACTCATTAAATAGGTAATTCTTGCCAAGTGGCCTCTCTGGTCTTGTTAATAGCCATTGTTTTGCCATTTTGGTAACAACTGTTCTGTATGTTCAAAGATGGCTGATCTTTATCAATTTTCTCACTGCTATGCCGATGGCACATTCATGCACAGTAAATGTTGTGCAAACCTAGCTTGAATTGGCCTCAGTGTTGAATGGCAATTACATGTAGGACATGTGCGAGTTTTGGGTGGCATTTGATATCTTCCACATAACGTGACAATGTGGTGTACTGTATCTCCATGTCACTGTGCAACTGTCATGTTGATTTCCAAACCTTCTGAGGCCAATAATGGCTGTTGCCGGGCTGCCTTTACATCGCTAGTGATGAAGTGCTCGGAGACCACCATTGTAGGTCCCCTGTCTTTGCTTATCAGCCTATAAACAGGTAGACAATGCTATTCTGGCCATGCTACATCTGGTCCATACTCAACTTGAGGGCCTTGGATTTTTCATACTTTTATGATCCAGCTCCACATCTTGACTTATCAGCACACAACTGAGGTTTTCCTAGATGGATGTCTAATCCTTTCACCTGCAGGACTTTTGAGAAGTCCATTAGGTCAAAATTAGTAATAAAACACCAATACAGGTGTCCGTCAAGGTTGTGTTTATCCGAACTACTGTTATTCACACACACATTCACACCAATGGCGACGGAGCTGCTATGCATGGTGCTGGCCTCCATCAGGAGCAACTTAGGGCTCAGTGTCTTGCCCAAGGACACTTGGGGATCGAACTGCCAACCCTGGGATTAATGGATGACGCACTCTACCTACTGACAGCCGCAGCCAATGACAGCAATGTGTTTATTTTGTGAAATGGAAGCCGAGTTTTACTATTTTATGTTGGACATTTCCAAGTTTAGACTAGATATTTTCCCACGTCCCTGCTTTGTTTGATATGGCATCAATAAGCTGAGCGCAAAAAGTTCACATCTTTTCTCTGAGCCTTTGTGAAAGGCTTTCAGGGACAAGACAGGTTGAAGTTAAAAGGATTAAGTTCCCAGCAATATGAAGTATTCTAATATGAGCGAATCCTAAAATCTTTCCTTAAATATACATTTTCAAATCATCCTAATCAGAGGATGGAGTAGGATTGCTGCTGGATGGATAAGTCAGTGCCAAACAACCACACCAGAATTACGTGTGCAAAATAAAAGACTGTCATTAATTCAAAAGCAGTTAATAATGGATGAGGGAAGACATCACGGAAAGCTATTTACAGTTTGAAGAGGCAGACATATGAATAGATGACCCTTCCCTCTCTCTCAGTGACAGTCGAGGGTTACTTTACAAAACTGTTGGCAGCAGAAGATCTTCCTGTAGCAGACAGACAGAGCTGCTGTCACTCAACACTGAGATGTCACCCTCTGCTAAGATACCACCAGTGTGTGTGTGTGTGTGTGTGTGTGTGTGTGTGTGTGTGTGTGTGTGAATGGCACTTAAAAGGATAATTTCATTGTTTCCTGCCTGGTTATTTCAGGTGAAGTCAGAATCAGATAAATCTTTAAAGTTACAATCTTTGACAGTTTCATATTTAAAAAAATCTCCTGGTATAAAGATACCAGTAACCAGTAACCAGTGTATAAAAGCTTTTATATTTGCTCTCGTAAAAACTCAATGTCTTGCAGATTTTCTCTCAGACAGAGCCTGTGGTGTACAGGAAGTGATTTCAAGTCATTTATATTTCTGGTTAGCTTGGAATAAAAAGAAAGGCACCAGCAATAATGTGCTGAGCACCAAAGAGAGGCAAGAAGAGTTTACATCCAAGTTTGCGCCCCATGAGGCTGCACAGCGTAAGTGAGCTAAATGCTAACTCCAGCATGCTAACATGCTCAAAATTACAATGTTTACTGCTGACGTTTAGCAGGTATAATGTTTACCATGACCACCATCTTAGTGTTAGCATGCTAATGCATTTGCTAATTAGCATTAAACACAAAGTACAGCTGAACCTGATGGGAATGTCATTAGTTTTGCAGGTATTTTGGTCACAAACCAAAGTATTGCACAAATTAAAATGCTGACATGATGGTGGCACTAGATGGAAATTGAGGGGATCACCAACATTAATACAATTCATCCTGAGTGTCTGTCAGATAACAACACTTACTTATTTACTAGACCAGAGCTGTCTCTCATTTAAAACAACAGCTGCATTTACATTTTTCATAAAGGGTCAATTCACTCAAAAACTCACAAAAAAGATTTTGTTCATTACCCTTAGTGGTATCTATGCAGGCAGGTAGATTTGGTCTTATTTGCAGAGATTTTGAGATATCTGTTAATGAGATATCTGCTGCCATCCCAATACATGGAGGTGAATGGATTTTTTTTTTGTGCGCACAGCAACATAGGGGTACTCCAGCAATTTAGTATTGCACTTCCATAAAGTTGGGAGACTCACAAGAGACAGATTTTTTTTTTAAAATGTCAAAATCAAAGCCGCAGAGACTGAGATATCCTGACTTTTAGTCCCTAGCATCAGGGTTATTTTTTTCAAATGCTCCAGAGCCAAAGAAGACGTTATACAACTGTTTCCACAGGCTGAGTAGTACTCCTTGTATTGAGTAACCTGAACTTCATGTGTAAAATCGGTGGTGTACCGCTTTAAAACTTGCATTTAATTCAACAGTAATGTCTCTTTTGTGAGACAACATCCCAGTTACGTGCTAATAATCTCCACACCCTGCTGTGAACAGTTAGAATTGAAACTGCTTCCTACTAAAGAAATGGGTCCTACAAAAACTGTTGGGTGAACTTACCCTTTGAGAATTTGTCCAGTCTAAACCATTTTTGTGAATGCAGCCGACTTCAAACAAAACAAGCAATATCCATACTGGATGTTATAAAATCATTATACAGTAATAAAACATTAAATAATTATGACATAATAAAACAAAATAAATGGCATTTTACCATAGATCACTATCACAGTACATATATTTTAATACATGACTTACAGTACTGCTTTAGGATCTGCACTGCTTTGTTTCCTACATAGCATGTTTGGTCAAATATGGCGCCTTGCATTTGAAAGGATGTGTTGCTCTACATAAAGAAAACGATGCATGCGGGTGACTCAGACGGGTAAACCTCAGTTTGTGTGTGTGTGTGTGTGTGTGTGTGTGTGTGTGTGTCTGCGCGCCAGTTTCCCCTCCTGACTGAAGAAGAAAAACAGCCAGGGAGAGTCTATCAGCGTGGCACCCTGCTCCAGAACATTCTTGATGAAGCAAAGGTTGTCTTCATTAGGTGCATTAATATTCATGACGAATGGTAATTTTGACACAGAAAAGGTCTCAGTAACCTTTTCTCGTGCATTTTTTCACTTCTCAAGGAAATTACAGTCCGGCAATGACTTAATTAATGCTTGGTTTCCTCGCCAAGTCGTTTGAGGGCCTGTCACTTTGAGGTTGGGGTATCTGTCTCACACCGACAGCGATTGAGAGAGCGAGAAAGAGATAGAGGCAGAGAGAGAGGAAAGTAGGATTGCAGAGAGATAGGGAGGGACAGGATCAGCTGCTTCTACACAGGCTTATTTACCATTAAATCCTCCACTCTGTTTTCCTCCACATGCTCCACCCCTCTCCTCTCTCTCTCTTTCTCTCTCCCCTCTATACTGTCCACCCCCTCCGTTTCTCCACCTCCCTCATTCACTGCGTTGTGTTGGTATATGGAGGATGTCACCCTCAAGGCCCTGCAGGCCTCACATTTCAGCCGGGAGATCATGAGATGTGACAGGATGTGACTTTTCACTTTCCTCTCTTTATCATCTCAGGGAGCGTTCTGCAACATGGCTTCAATGCCGCTGAACAGCGAGACACTGCAGTCCTCCATGCATTTCCAGTCCAGGGGCTATTGCAGAAATAAAAACAATCCCTGTCACATACTACTGTCTTTGAGGAGTGCATATACATAGATGCTTTAAGTGCCTTACAGACAGAATAAGTACACTTTTTAACACAGCTTTTGAGCTCGCACAAGAGCACAGTTGATCTAGTCACTGTATATATTATAGTTTTCTGGTAGTATAGAATTACAATGAAATCCTTAGGAGGCCAGACAATTAAAATAATGTGTCCAAATTCATTAAGAGGCCGTCTAAATTTGTCCAAAACAGGAAGAAGAAAAAAAATTAATCTAATTCATGAAGTAAACAACAAAATTTGGAATGTTTTCATCCTTTTTCCTAGTCTTGTAAAACACAATTAGAGTAAAATTTTGAATTTTCCAATTATTATTATATCAATATGATGGAGTTATTATATTTAAATACTTGTTGTTATTGCTTTTAGAAGCACATTTTTATGAGACTGTAACCAACCATTGCATTGTCCATCAGCTGTAACACACACACACACACACACACACACACACACACACACACACAGCAATCTAAAACACTCAATCCTTCCCATTTCCTCTAAGACAGTAAAATATTTGAACATAAGGCAGCATTTCCTTTATCATGTCCCATAAAAATAGTAATTTGCCGGAGTCCCTTGTAGCACAATATGGTAGGCAGTGTGTTTTCCTGATAATGTAGAGATGACAGATAGGTCCATACTGGGAGGTTTCACTTCACTCTGGATACCAGTGTAATAAATTGCACAGGGAAGGAAGGAGGAGAGGGAAAGATAGGGCAGGAGGAGAGAAAGATAGGGCAACAGATAGAGACTGCTCCGACATCGCTCTTCTCTGGCCAGTAGAAGGCTGCACTGTGGGCAGTGATTATACGCTATGAAAATGTAGGATTAATTAGGCCGGCAAGGGAAGGCAACCCTGTCTCATTACTGGCACACTATTCCCCCTCAAAGATATCACCACTAACACGGCCATCGCACTAATGCCAGCAGACAAAGTCCTCTCTTTTCTGCCCATCGCCCTTATTATCTTATTTAAGGCCACTTAAGGAGGGCCCCAAAGGTGGGCGACACCGTAGATTCTCTTCACTATACGCCACCTTAATCAGAGCCTCTCCTTTGCTTTCACCTAGAGTTATATGGAAAAAAATGTATCAGAGAAGAGAGAGTTTCTTTTCCAGTTTAGCGCTACATGTGTGATAGGGTAGAGCGAGGACAATGGTGGCACAGTTTCCACTTTGTCACAGGAATAATTAGTCTATGGAGACTTTGCCCTCACTGTGTTGATCCTCTGTTCCTCTCGCTTTATCCATTTTCATAGATAACGTGTCACACGGCCGGCGACTTCCCCTCCCCATAACATCTGTGATTCTCCATCATACACTGTTCATCTTCCAGGTCTTTATCTTTCTTATTTGTCAAATTTTTCACAGCACGGAAGGGCAATTTTCAACACAGCCGCGCATATAATGTGAAACTGGGATCATAACAAATTTTTTTTTGACTGCCATTTGAAATGATCATTTACGTGATAATCTGTAAAAAATAAAAATTTTAAAAAGTGTCTTCTCTGGTGGCAAGTGGTCACAGTTTTTTGATTGGTCAATCAACAGACAATCTGTAACTATCTTTTGTCATTTCCAAGCAAAAATGCCCATAATTTGTTGGTTTCAGCTTCTCAAATGTGGCGATTTGATGTTTTTGTTTGTCATATATGATAATAAATTGAATAGCTTAGGGTTTTGGACTGTTGGCTCTATTTGAATTTGTCCTCTTTGGCTCTGACAAATTACAGCTGGCAATGTTCACTATTTTACAACCATTTTATAGATTAATCAACTAATCAAGAAACTAATTGTTAGTTGCAGCCCTGTTATTATGATGATTATCTTTTTAGAAGGAACAAGTGTGTTATATTAGCTGGCAAGTAAAAATAAAGTTTCTTATATAAAAAGGCATTATTCCTTTAATTGTGCTGTATGTAAACGAAGGTAATTCACTGCAAGAGTGATGTAGCAGCAGCATCACCCAAATGTGAGCCAATCTTAAGACAACATTTCTTTCACTGTGGAAGGTGCCTTTTTCATACGGTTGCTTAAAGGCCTCAGGTTAGAAACCAACAAGAGCCAATGATGTTAAGGGTGGCCACTCGTGCGTGATGCTTAAAGAATGTGATCTCGATGCACTGTGTACCATACGGGCCTCGATGCCAATTGTAACATGTTGTGGAGCCTACATAACGAAACCTAATTAGATTGTTGAGTCAATCAGCATCCCACAGGTACATAACATGGCTGTAGAGAACAACAAACCTGTGTAATTGCCCTGAACATGATTACACCTCTCACCAGGACTGAGTGCTTCAAACACGCTTGTTTTTGTTTTTGATTGCAAAGTCGTTACATGTGCTAATTGTGGCGTGCAAACCTGTTTGAGCGAGTGTCAGCCTTGAGATGGAAGTCTAAACTGATAAACATTCAGTGCACTAAATGACATTCTTCCCGTTGCACACACACTGAGCTCTTTGCCTTGGAATTAAACAGCTTCTATGCATGTGTGTTCGCCCAACTCTGCTGTTTATAACCACTGTGAGAGTCTCACCTCCTCCGAGCCAGACTTAGCTGAACATAATTACCCAGGGCGCTCTGCGATAACGCCTACTGTCACTCCTCATTTACAAGGCCTGCTGGAACTCCACTCAATTAAGTAATAAAACATGTTCTCTACTATTACCCTCTATCACACGAACATTTCAATAGTGCACATCCATAATTGACTGCTCTCCCTTTAAATTGGCAAGAGAGTTGTGTGAGGAGGAGAGGAACGTCATTTAGTCAAAATGTTGATGTGTTGGTTCGGGATTATTCACCTGCAGGGTGAGAGACAGAGTCAGTGCTCGTCTTAACTTCTCAACCAATTATTCTACTGCAGGTTCACCTGTTAGTGATAAGCTGCAACTTTTTTTATGTAAATAAATGTCCATTTTGCAACTTAATTATAACAGATTGATTCATGAAAGCTTGTACATCTGTTATTCTAAACACCTGGCACGCAGGCTTTTCTCTGGAATAATCTTTGTGATGAATAAAGAAAAGAGCATCACCTACAGAAACAAGCAAAATCATCAACAGGACATTCTGAGGAAACTGATTTGAAATTGACTAATTAAAACATCCATAAAAACGTGTAACCAAGTCCAAAAACAAACAGATACAGTCATGTATTAAAGAAACTTTAAAAATGCATCCATTGATTCTCTGAGCCACAGTAGCTTTAAGAAAAAAAATACAAAACCATGAAAACTGAGTAACATGGGGCCTCACAAAGAGTAATGAAAATGTCTTATGTATTTATTTTCTCACCAACTTGTTGTCGTAATGTGCCTCCTCTGGAGCGTCAGCAAACTGTGATGTCTGCTGCTGCTGTACCAGAGGAAGGAGAAAAAAAGTTGTGTGTGGATTTGTGATCTGATGCAAATATTGGTGGGTTCCCAAATGCCGACCGGTATTGCTGGCCAGTTGTGACCTGACAACGAAAGAAGAAATGTAGTCTGATGCAAACGATGAGTCGGCCTGCAGTCAGAGCCCTTAAGTCGACCCCGAGGCAGTTAGCTAACTCCCAGACTGCCACGTACAGCACTGTGGATGTACTGTAGTTGCACTATAGCTGCACTGTAGCTGCTGTGCTCACTGTTTTTCCACTAGGTGCTCTCCAGGGTCGTCACCCCCCCGAACACACACATACACACACTCACACACACTTGCCTGCAGTGATGTCTGAGGCCACCACTACAGGCAGCTGCCACACCTCTGCTGAGGCAAGAGGCTCCTCTGTGAAGTGGGTTAACATTTCAGATGTGTTGCCATTAAACACTTAAGGGACCCGGCGTATGCACAGTTTGGAGGAATGGAAGTCAGCATAGGTCTCATAAAGAAACACATATCACACTTTACTGGTAATCATGTGGGCAATATATATTTGCCTGGTTATGATTACATGTAAAAGTTTTTAGGCCTCATCACTTATAACATGTTAAATCATGATCTGATCACTGATGTACATCATGCCATCATCCCAGTTTCATGTTTCTTTCATGCAACCTGGAATATAATGCAGTACATTAGGTGTCATATAGTTGCTCTTTTGTCCGCTTGCTTTTACAGAGCACACTCCTTTGATCATGCCATACAAGATGGTATTATGTGTCAGAGATGAGCCATAGCCTCTTGTTTTCTATTCTAACTTGGGGCACAGTATTGAATCCTCAGAATACAATGACTGCTTTTGTGCACACTGAGTAGGCGTTCTTGTTTTATTCATTCTTCCAGGATATATGCAGCACAGTTTAAGTGAGGTTACACTGATATCAGCTGTATATCAGCTCTGCACGTGTCTGCATACGAGTGTTGCCTATAAAAGTCAAATGTAAAATGTTCCTGCTTTAATTCGGATTGCGCTCCAGAGGTTTCTTGTCAGTGAGCTTCCAGGTGAGCGTGTGGCACAGTGAAAATGATTCACGTCCTCACAAAAAAAGTTTGGCGAAGAGTCACTCACAGGTTGTGCGACATAACTAATATGATATCTTTCTCCATTTTGTACTTTTCTGATTCTCTCCATCAGTATTGTCGGGTTTTCAATCGTCAACGTTGCATGTCTGCAAGTCAAAGTTCACAAAAGTTCTTCAACTCTGTGAGCAAATCTACCGATTTGCAGCAATTCCATTGAAATTTCGGCCTGAAATGTTGTTGTCATAAACGCCGGTGTGACCAAACCCTTAGTCTTGTGTGTGTACTGTATGTGTGTGTGTGTGTGATATTGCACACATATATGTCTCCTGTCACTGAGTGTCTGTGTTGTCCTGTTTCAGCAAAATGAATGAGTGCCAGTTAATTTTTCTGTGTATGTGTGTGTGCATTTATGTGCATGTGTGTGCATGTCTGTGTTATGGGATCTACCCATTGATTACTGAGGGCGAGTCTCAGCCTTAGGGACCATGGTGAAGGACTGGCTTAGCTCTCAGTGATGTCAGTGGCGTTTAACACAGAGGGGAAAGCCTCTGCAGTGTCACCCACTGAAACGGACTCTGACTGCTACATGTTTGTGTTGGACGTCAGCACGCAACTCTTGACGCTGAACAGACCCCAGACCTAGGCCAGCGCAGTGCAAGGGGAATGGGCGGAAGAGCCTGTGGCATGCTGGGTAACGAGATCCAGTGAGACCAGGGGCTGGATCATGGCAACCTGTCACGCTCTATGGATGTGAAGTTGGTGTTTGGGGTCACTATTCCACTTTCTGTGCCCACCATTATTTATTTTTTTTACATTACTGTGATGTCATTTTTGTTTTGTTCAGTAGTAGAAAGTCATATGAGACATGAGTGAGCGGGTGACATGAGACAAATGTCAAAGGCTGAATTTGAATATTATTTACCTCAACTACAGAGAGAACAAGGCCTTTATTTGATACAGGCTTTTAATTTGCATTTGATGCATACTCAGCTTCCTCTGTTATCTTAATAAAGTCAGGATAATGTACATTTCCACAGCATTAATTCCATCATACTGTAACAACAATACTGCATGTCATATTCAAAAATCTGCAACTGTCTCTTTTTAAAATAAATCTTACTCGCTAATATACTAGTCGTCTGTTTGTTCAGTGTTAAGCTACTGTCAGTGAAGCCAATCACTTCCTCCGCAGATGTTTCACATTAAAAGCCTTGTAGCAGCTCCAGGGGCATAATCCGCTCCTTTGGGTTTTTAATGTCGAACCTCTGCAGGAAGTGATGAGCTTCATTTACAGGCATTTGAAAACTGAACAAAAGAATGGCAAAGTACAGTAGGAGTGACTGGGTTTGATTAGAGTGAAAAAGTATTACTAATTAGGAACTGGCCTTTATTTGTTTATGCTTTTAACAATAATTCAGATTTCTTCGAAACTTGTGTAGTAAGAGACTTCAATGAAAATCTTCTATGACTGAGATTATACTTTACCAAAAATAAAATGTAAAACATACCACTAGTATTAATGGTATGCTTTGCTAATATTAGTATGCTAACATTAGCATACTAAATTCAAAACAAAATACAGCTAATTCATGAATTAGAAATCAGTATACATCAGTATACCATTATTATTCATAGCCACTAAAGAGCATAAAGACTGAAATTGCTTGTGGCTCCCATGATAACAAGCCACTAATGACAGTAAGTATTAACAAAGCCCCACAGCTTCTTGACATGTTAAAGCCGGGTTAAAGAATGACACACACACACACACATACACATACACATATCACACTTCAGCTCAGGAGAGGTGAGAAGAGACGCTAAGGTGGTGGCACAGGGAACAAGGCGGGAGAGAAAGTGAAGATCTGGGGCCTTGGCAGGAATCAGCATGGCATGCCAAGGCTCCCATTATATCTCATGTCAGCTCATAAACTAATGGAGGCATTAGCATAGCTTATAGTATGACTATGAGTCAGTGGAGATGATGTATAATTTAGAGAATCTGCAAATCAGCCCTAAAAACAGTGATTCCAGTTTACACAGCTCTTTGTTGATGAATATACTGGTATTCATTTCTGCATTAACACAGCATCTCTCTCTCTATCTCTCACACACACACACACACACACGCAAACACGTACACATACTTGCATCAGGAGGCTAATTACTGTAGCTCATGCGTTACTGATACCATCTCTTATTTTTCTCCCCTTCCATGTCTAATAGTTGTGACAGTAAATGAAGAATGCCTGGGGGGGCATTTTCATTGTGACACATTTAAGAACGCCAGCAAAACACGTGACTTGAGCTTGTGCACGTGTGCGTGCAGCTTTGCGTGTCTCTATACTTCAAAGTGCTGTCACTAAACACAAAACACACACGCTCAAGCTTGATAGATCTGTTCAAAATCTCCATCAAAGAATCACCATTAATTGTCATCTGTCACAGCTGAAGCGGTGCGAGGGCAGCACGGTTGCATTTCGATCAAGACGAGTACAGAAAAGCGGCTGATAGGCTGTGACGGCTCCAGGGTGCGCCTGGCGCCTCGGGGGCATCTCTCTGCCCAGAATCAAGCCTTCATTGTGGGGGAAGGAGCTCTCAGGGCCCCCTTCTAATCTGACGCCCATTCTCCTCTCAGTCTCACCTGCAGGTGGGAGCTCACACAGCTAAAGGCCTCCTCACAATCAACGCCCTCTTTCTCTCCCCCCCTCCTCTGCTCCTTCTCCCTCCTGCCTCTTCGTTTTAATCCCCCATCCATCCATCTATCGCTCTCTCCTCACAGGTGCTTTCCTCCATTTCCTCCACACTTGTTCACAATTAGCAGCTTTCATTTCAGAGGGAAAATTTGCTTCACCGTTCTTTTGGCGAAATTCCCTTCAATGCCTATTATTTTGTCCTCTCTGGATTTGTCTCACCCTCCTTCTCTCTACTTCTTCTCTTTTCTATCCTTTCTTTTTTCCTCGCCCTCCTTCCATTGCCTCCCCTCCCCTTCTGCTATACCTATCTATCTATAGTCCGGCAGATGCTGTCCCATTTGTACTCTCCCCCATGACATTCCTACGGGGGATTGCTTAAGGATTCAGGAGCCTCGGTGCTCATGGATCACACTGACACTTGGTCAGCATCAGCAGATTATGAACTATAGGCGCCTGACACCCCGCCATTGTTCCTCCATCTAAATATGAACAATAAGGCCCATCCGACGCCCACGCTGACAGCTTATTCGCTCTTATCACTCCTGTGGAGTCGCCCGGCATGATCTGGGTGCCTCCCCCTTTCTCCTCCCCCCATGTACACGCCTTCCCCTCCCCTTGATCCTCCACCTCCCCATGCTTTAGCCTCTTCTTAGCCCAGCTACAGGGCAGGGGTGGAGGGACTGGAGGGAGAAAGGGAGGGGAAGGAAGGAAGGGGCAGAGGGCAGATAGAAAAGCTTGCAGAAAGATACAGATGATGGTTAGAAGATCATGAGGGTCTTTAGGTGCCCCATTTGGAGGATATCCTTATCTAGAAAAACTAGGGTTCCAGTGTTTTGTTCACACTTTGGCATGGGGGAAGGATTCAAGTTCAGTAAAACCTCACAGCACAAAAATGTTACACTCTGCTGTTGTGGAACATTCATATTAAAACTGCATGGAAAAGCTGGTGGGGCATCCTGGTGGCTTGGTTGACTAATGTTCTTATAATTGCAGTGCCCTGGGTTTGATTCTGCCTCAAAAAACCATTGTCACATGTCATTAGTGTCTCTTTTCTCTAATTGCTTGTCACTGACAACTGTCAGATAAAGCAAAAAGTTGAATACAGTTTGAACTGACAGAGAAAAGATATTTTGATACCAATTTTAGAAAATGATGCAGGTGGCTGCTATTGACAGCTACGAACATCATTTTAACTTCATTTAGAGCTACATTATATGTAACACAACCATAGCACTGACTTAAGCGTTGATATTGGAGGACAAAACCCCAGATAATGTTCAATAAGATTTTTTTTTTAATGAAATGACTAATACGTTAAGTTTTGGAATTGGTCCAGTAGATCGCCTCCGCCAACATCCAGAACGGGCTGCAATGACTGCAACGTAATCCTTGCGGCCAATTGTGCCAGTGAAAAGTACGTCCACTAAAAGTACTTGTTTTTGCCACTGACAGGCTCAGACTGTTATTCGAAGTGTCTGACAACATTATGGAAAGGATCCCTACGGAGACAGACCTTTTTGTTAAAGAGTCCTTTCATCTTCCTGCAACAACTCAACCTCTCGCGAGATTTCAGAGCGAGACATTTCCTTGACCGAGACTTTCTGTTTCTGGTTACAAAAGGATCTTACTTAAAGGTGGGGTAGGCAGTATTTTTTTTGGCGTCATTGGGCAAAAATTCCATAATGACCATCCAGCATATTGTAATTCAAGTGGTCTGAGACAAAACCTCTACTTCTGCCCCTCCTCTTGG
>LKNJ01001846.1:60220-78212 GCA_002120245.1 Maccullochella peelii | reverse complement strand
CTGCAGCACTATCAACAAGATGATCAATTTGGGAGGGACTGAAGTTAAGCATAGGAGTCCTCGGTTATATTGAGAAATGGCATTGAATGAAATACCGATGGAATCACTTCCTTAAATTTAGCTACAGCACTATCAGATAGTGTTCTAGTGAAGGAATGTTTGCCTAATGGTGTGTAGTCCAGTAATAGGAATTCAAAAGTTATTAAATAATGGTCGGACAAAAAAGGATTCTGTGGAAAGACTATTAGATGTTCAATTTCAAGGCCATAGACCAGAACAAGATCGAGGGTGTGGTTAAAACAGTGAGTGTTGTGAAATACTCTCCTAGCAAACAAAGCCCAAACAGACATCACAGTACTGTGGATTGACAGAGCTGTGGTCAGAAGGATCCTGTGAATTTACAGCTATTCAAAAGGCTTGATCCAATTATAAAAGACACAATTCACAATAATGACTCCTCTTTAAATAAAATGCTTGTATAAGATTACAGTACAGCTACAGTGAGGCACAACAGGGTTAAAGAAATAGAGAGAAAGGAAACTGGAGTATGTTGTTAAGACAGTCTCTGGAGAAATAACACAGAAAAGGCAGAAAATCCTGAATTTGCCCCCACCCTGCCAGTCCTGGGAAGTAGGTGCTACTGTACTGACGATCCTCCCTGTGACTCCCTCTGCTTTTTGTTGCCCTGTGACATCCATGACCTCATCTGTGGTGCCCGGTCAGCATTGGTAACCACTCAAACATGATCTAATACAGCTAAGTGAGCTTCTTCGATTCGTTTTGATTCCCGCAGGCTACTGATATGCTCCATAGAACACAATGTACTACAAACCGAGATGCCATAGTAAACGGTTGAATACATATATAGGCTACAAGGAATGATGATCTACCAGGGAAAGAAACTCAGCTTCACTTCATATTCATCCCTCTTCCTATTCATTATTCTTCCTATTTTTATAGGACCCTACCCTTCTTACTCCCCTCCATCTCTTCAGTATCAGCCATTTTATAATGGTCAACCCATCATGTGAGCCAGACAGTGTGGGCAGGACTGAACTGGTGGTGGATGGGACATACGGCTGGTCAGTTTTACCCACGCAGTCGGCAGCTCAAAACAACTCCAAGCACCAACATACGAACATCCTGCGGCCCTGCGGAGCCTCTCCACTCTCCATGGGGATTTGATGTTAATGGCCTCGCTGGAAACAGCTGGTGAACCACTGGTCCGATGAATGGCCTGGACTTTGTCATGGCGCTTTCCCCCCGGAGCCGGCCGTGTGAGGAGAATTGAGTGTGTAATGCACCACTCTGTCAAATGGTGCGGGCCTTGGGGGTGGGTATGCTAATGTAATTTCTGTTTCAATCCCGCTGCTACAGTAATTACATATTCATGAGTTTTGATCTCTGAAAAAGTGGAATAATGTGCCACACTGGAACTAGCAGACTCGCACACAGTCAGACATGTCAGTTAGAAAAAAGCAGTGCATTGTGGGATTCTTATTCTAAAACTCAATTTCTAACATAAAATAGTGCTGTGTGATATTATCTCTAAACACTAATATCACTAAACACAGCATGAACAATACCAGGACCCTGAAACGGAAGCAGATAAATGGAATTTAGCCATCATTCATTTTAGTAATAACACCTGTGCTTTTCATACAGTGACATGTCAAAATGTCTTTTGTGAAAAACATGATGATTAGGGCTGTGCGATGACGATATATATAGTGTGCAGATAGAAAAACGTCTATCGTTTCATGTTATGCTCTATTGTTTATTTCGTTCACAAATCACACTCTTTACGGCAATATTTTGTGTCATTTGGATAACGCTTTGCATTTTTCCACATGGCACGGATGCAGGCAGGAAATCTGCATGAAGGCAACACAAACAAACATGGAGGAGAGTGAACGTGACCACAGAACAGGGTAATTCCGAACAGGAGGAGGACTCCAACCAGCGAAGACAAAACAAGAAGCTCGTACCTAAAAGAAGGGCTTCATAGACTGCTCCCCACAATAGTCTTAAACACGCCTAACCTCTTTTACACAAAGGTTCTAAATAAAAGGAGAAGAATAATCAAATATAAGTAAGTACCTTTTATTTGTCTACTATATAATTCAAAATGTATAAGAAATAGGCCTTTCCGTGTGGTTATTTAATATAAATTATTTATTCATTGAATAAATTCATCGTTATCTAGATATGAAATTCCCTATATCGGGATATGAGATTTTGGTCATATTGCACACCCCCACTTATGATCTGGTGAGATCATAAGATACAATTCTGCAGTGTATGGTACTGGCACACTATTCTACAGCTCGTTTATTGTAATTTATTGCATCCACCTGGTTCCATTCCCACTCATGTAAATCATCTCTGATTAAATGGCAAATATCAGCGGGGCTCGGAGACTGAAAACCTGGTCTTAGTCTGGCACAAAGTGAAATGAGAAAAAAAAGGGAACATTATTTTATTGTTTTTTTCCTTAACACTTAATTTTGCATATTTTTGTTAGGGCGAAAACCACTTATCTCCAAACTGTCAGCCTTTGAAGAAAGAAGATAAACAGCCTTGACCTTAGTTTCACCTCCATACATTTCTGAGATTATGCAGCACATTTTGAATCAGATCAAGATTCTCGTCATATTAAATATTAATACAGCCTAATACAATTAAGAGTAGCTGTATGTAGCTTCCTAATGCTAAAGTACTTTGTTTTTAATGAGGGCTGCTAAGACGCTGTGACTGATGAATTGCTGACAAAGAAGCCCACCGTGGCCAACTGGTCTGTGTTGATTTGCGCTTTTATAAATACCTCCCAGTCACCACCCCCACCCCCCCCGCCCCTTCAGCCCCTTTTCCTCCCTCTCCCCCCCTTTTTCTTCCTTTCTCCTCTGCTGCCATTCCAATTCTCCAAATTTCCATGCTCAGCGCCATGGCGACGAGTGATGCATCACCAGGGAGGAGGAGGAGGAGGAGGAGGAAGAGGGAGGAGAGCAGGGTTCGAGGAGGTCAGGGTGCAGGGCGGAGGGGACCACCTCCCAGGAGGCAAGAAAGCCTCCGCTCCCTTTGTTAACAGCACAATTGGGACCGTTTCCTGGGTAACGGGTGAGTCCTGCGTAGGGGGAGGGGGAGGACAAAAGAGATGGGTGAGAAAGGGGATAGGGGGTTGAGAGTGTGGGGGAGAAAGGGAGAGAGAGAGAGAGAGGAGGGATGTGTCGGCCGAGTCAGCCGTGTCATTCACAACTAAGAAATGTTTGAAAACCTCTGACAATGTGCAACGTCCGTGTACACACACACACACACACACACACACACAGAAGGGTAGTTGTGGAGCAGCGACTTGCTGTCTGAATGTGCTTCTCTTTCAGTCCACTGCCAATAAACACGGTGTTGGACATTAAATAAAACAAGAGGATCTTTTATAGCCTGGGTCACGCTGGGTAGGATTTATCAGACCATGTTGTGTCTGTGTGTGTGTGTTTAGCTGGGATACATCTTTACTAGCTAACACAAATACACATGCTAAATGTTGCACTTTAGTTCACTGCAGCACATTTTCAGAGAGATTTTGCAGCCATCCAATAGCTTTCTCAGCATTTTACACACACACACACACACACACACACACACACACACACACACACACACACACACACACACACACACACACACATGCACACACACACACACACACAGACACACACACACACACACCTCTCCTTTACAAAGTCATTCACACAACATGGGTGGAGTATCTGGGTTATTCTACACAGCAGCTGTAACATGACACAGTTTATCTGAAGGTGTTGTAAACCTGAGACAAGACGCTGATTTAACAGCCTGAAAGGAGGAGGAAATGAGTGCAAAAACAGACCATTGATTAGTCTTTGTGTCTCTACACACCCTTCATACAAAACAAAACGCCACAAATACCACTGACAGCTGAGATCAAGATGACCATGGAAAGACTTTTATTTACTTTCATTATATCACTGCAGATGATGGGCCTGGTCATCGTCTTTCTTTCTGTGATAGGGACAAAAGAAGACAAGTCAGGGTCTGTTTATTATTGTCTCTGAATTTTTTTTAAATCTTGCAGCCATTAAAAATGATTTGGTGGCTTGGCCTTGGCTTCATGTAAACAAGCCCTCTTATCAACCCAATTTAATTAACATCTTCGGTTGGCCCCGGCCCTCGCTCGTCACATCTGGCCTTGAAAACACGTTCAAGTAATCCCTGTTCTCATTACTTTCACCATGACTCACATATACCTCCCAACCTTCCTGAAAACCACTTCCATCAACCCGTCTCTCCTCCGCATGAGAGCAAGCCATCCAAATGAGAAAAGAGAGCCATTTTTCCTTTAAACACAGGCACATTTTTAGCCATTACAAAATGTCTGCGATGCTTTAGTCCAAAGCTCACACACACACACACACACAAACACACACACTTTCTTCTACTAACTGTACAATAAAGCACAAGGTGGCACAGCATACCATACCATAGTATGCGGCGAAAAAGCAACATCATTTTTTCGGTGAATAAAAGCATCAACCAATCACGTTGTGCCAGTATGAATAGATGCAATATACTCGCAGGCCAGTATTTCGCGCTTTCGTGTTGCTTATTCGTCACGTCCCTGGTGTGTAAAGGCCTTTAGAAATATTACTTCCCAAAAGTCAAAGCAATGGGACAGTTAAAATATATTAATAAAAATATCATGAGAGAATTTGCCTTCACTTTACGGCAAAACAAAAATCCATAAAGGGTATGATAATCAGCAGCCTGATATCATACTGTATCATCAGTGAGTTGTGAACCATCTGCAGTGGATGCCAATGACAGCTTAACTGATTTACTGTGATGAACCCACAAGGCTTCACGTTCATCCTTGTGTATCTGCCTCTAAAGAAGGGGATTTTAGCCCATTTCTTTTTTTTCTTTTTGTAATGCCAGTCAAATCCGCCATGCTCCCACTTATCTCATGTGAGTGTGGCACAGTACCCTTGTGACACAGGAATAGCCAATTCCCAGCCCCCGAGGCCACTGTCCCACTTCAGCTGCGAGGTCATTCAGCGGTCAGCGATGACTGACTGAGCGAGGATGAACACCAAAACAGAAAATCCTGTTTCCTCCTTGTTGGGTTGTTTCCTGTTCAGGTAGCCATAAAATATGTATTTGTGCAATAAAGTTAAACCTGTCTTTATCTCTGTGTAAATCCGGCCTGCTAATGTGGTTTGCAGCTTGGATGAATTATGGTAAAGTGAACATCACTAGACGGCAGTTTTAGAAACATTACCAATATATCTCACAAGATAAAGCAACGGGAAAGTTTATAACAATATCGTGACAAATTGTGCCCCATTTTCCCAAAAAACTAAAACCTTGAAAAGACCTTGAAAAGCAAGACAAGGAAAAAGAAATTCAGACAGACACCCCTTCAGGGGGTTTACACAAGAACTGCAAGAACGGCAGGCGTTGGTTCTTGTCCAACTCCCAGTTTCTCCACGGTGCAAGGCATTCATCATCATTATCATGGCTATTCAGCGGACCTAATTCCCTTTAAAATCAACTGTCAATTCTCATTTGGCTGCCCTAAAATGTCTTATAGGCTTTGAATTCTCCCATGAACTGGATCTGGGGCGAGTTATCTGGAAAACAAGAGCCAAACGGAGCAGTAGTCTCCCTTATTTGGAACCTAGCGGGTTTCCATGTGTTTTCAGAACCCAACGAGCATTTCTGAGCACTAAAAGAGACTTAATTGCGGATCCATGACCAATCAAAATGAACACCGTCTAAACCAGAAGCGCCTCTCTCTCTGTTCACTGCAACCCACACACTGCGATTAGGCGGAAAAAGCTAACCTAGCCTTAATAACATCTCGGCACTGAGAAAAACACATACATCTATCTGATTTACACATTCAAATTCTAAATGTGTAAAAGAATCCATCAGAAATCACTCTGTGAAGATCTTAACCCAGAAGGAAGAGAGTAAATATTTTGGCAATGACAAGAAAGAACACAGCACGAGTACGAGCAGGCAGGCGAGGCGGAAGTGTTTGCATCTTTTCCAAATGCGAGTGCAGCTGTGATGTGATGCTGTGTGCTCCCATAGTCGGACAGGGCATGTTCAGAGGTTACATAACCCGGGATTTTCATGGCACACAACTCCTCCCGCCCTCCATCTCTCTCACACTCAATGTGTCTATGCTGAGTACGGCGGAGTGGAGCAGGCACAGATGGTCACTGTGCCAGGCGGGGCGGGTGTCGCAGGGTAAAAGTGATAGAGGGAGTGGGAGCCAATGGGAACATGATGCTGGGAATGGATACATTGAGATAAATATAGATGGATGGACTGGCACACACATGCACGCACACACACACAGCTAGGCAGATCAGTTCAGGCAACAGAGCATCCAGTCTAATGTTTTTGTGCAGTTTAGCCAGTAATTGCTCGATAGATTGAGCTTCCAGGGGGATCAGCCTATATGAAAGGATGGGATTAACTTAACGAGGTGATGCATCTGCTCCATGGTTGTGTTTAAATACCCAACTCATCGTTTCAAAGAGGATAACACAGCCACAACAGTCAGATGCTGTGGCTGCCTGTAAATCTACAGATAATGTAAGGGGTAGAAACAATAGCACATGGAATTAATGTTAGAATCTGAGCTTTAATCCAACAGCTGAACCAAGCTGAAACAGAACATTTTGGTATCTTCACTCCCATGTTAAATTGACTAACAGCTCAAAAGCCTGTTATGTAAAATGGCTTTGGTGCACAACAAATGATGAAGAATCCCTATTTGTTGTGGTAAAATCGCTGTCTGTCAACATGCCAGATGTGAAACCATTTTAGGACAACGTGCCCTGTTAAATCAGTGGCGTTTAATAACGCACTGTTCTCATGGCCCAGAGGGACAAGTGTATTAAAACTTAATTTTCTGCTTAATGTTTTGGTAATACACTCCCAGTCCCTGGAGCTAAAGGAGCCACATTAAAGTAGGCTAGCACTTTGATATTACCAACTCTCAGCACATACACAGTTAGTCGGGGCGATAGCTATCTAGGCTACTGATGTCCATGGGGCAGGCAGAGTAGCAGACACACTGAACCACTTATCATCATGTGAGGAGGACTAATTATAGCACAAACCCCTGGCCTGGCCTGACAATAAATACATGTATATAGAAATGCTGTCTGTGTGCCTCACTCTGTAATCATATATATGTGTGTGTGTGTGTGTGTGTGCAGATGTGTGAAAGGACCAGAGGAAAATGCTCAGAAAAGGTCACATTAAAATAATAATAAGAATTTTGGGACACAATACATTTTTAACCACTTTCTAAGACAATGGTGACATGAAAATGTCCTAAAACAGAAAAGACCAAGAAATCTGCTCAGCTATGTATGCACAAAATATAAAACGACTTCTCTCAATATGGGATGTATTGTAATTACTTTGTTCATAGGAAAGCCCATTTTATACCGGTCATTACCCATTTGTATTCCCAACCCCAAAATCTATTAAAGCTAAAAACAATATCCAGCAGAAAATGTAACTTCAATCAGATATCTATTATGTCAATTAAAGGTTCATGATCCATTAATCATTCAGTCTATCACACTTTCTCAGAACCCAAAGGGGGCATATTCAACTGTCTTGTCCACAAGCCAAAGATAAAACACAGACAATTCTCATATTTTAGGAGCTGGAAGCAGCAAATGTTTGACATTATTTTTACTTGACAAATGATGAAAACAATGAATCAATTATCAAAATAGATGATTGGCTAATTGTTTCAGCTCTAGAAAGAACCAGGGGGAAATGCTCAGAAAAGGTCAGCGTCAGGAAGAAAGTGGAAAGGAAACAGAGAGCAAAACATAAAAGGTCACAGTGTAAAAAGAAAAAGAACAAAAAATCTAATATGCTATTTTCCATATAAACCTTGCTATCTCCAAAAGGTCCGTTTTGGGGGGGATTACGGACTGAACTGCCACACAACTGGCTCTGAATGACACACAATATGTTGTGAATACATTTTTAAGACAATGGACAGAAAGGACCTGAAATCCTGAAATCCTTTTACCATATAGGACTCAAATATATAATTACATCTCTCAAAATGTGACATACTTTAACTGCAATTTCAAAAATGTCTTTGATCAGGTGGAAGCCCATTTGGTACAGGCAATTAGCTATTTGTGTCCCAAATCCATAGCTTTAAATAGAGGAATTAACATGAAAAAATAATAGTGGGATGAAATCAATTTATAGCGCAGATATCAGTTTTGCACCTCTGATAAAAGGTTTATCCAAGACCACTATAAGCTGCAAAGATATTTTAATACCAAAGCATTTTTTATTTTAAACATTAGTATATCAAAAGACACAATGTATCCCAGATATTCCCCTTCCTCTGAATAGGTGTGGCCGATCACAAAGCTGCTATGAGTCCCACTATGGTCTAAATCAGTGATTCCCAACCAGGGGTACCTCTGCAGTTACCAGGGGCTACGTGGAAAATTGTATGAAAAATAGACTTCATGATTTGATAATATATATCCACATATTTGTGTTTAGGAGAAAAAAACAACACACAAGTAAGATTGCAAATTTGTGTGAGGCTGATCTTTATAGTTATTGTCACAATAACTTACCAACTATGGTAGTTTGACTGCACAAGACACGCCTCAGTTTTCCACTGTAAGCTGATTACGACTGCAGAAAGACTAGTTGGAAAACAGACAACAAAAAGCTAAAAGGAAAGATGCTGTAAATGGGTGAAACAACCAGTTTCTGTTACTACAAATGGCAGTAGTACAAATGCAAACTTGGCCAAAACTACTGAAAAATACCACTGAACAATACCATAAAGCTATTCCTTCTATCAAAGAGGTATGATAAAGGTGTACTTACCCCATCTGATAGGGGTGTGGGGGTGCGTTGGACAAAAAAGGTTGGGAACCACTGGTCTAAATGGTCTGTTATGGTCTAAATGTGTTTCAAAAGGTTTCTCAGGGAGAAAACACTGATGTCTTATTTTTCGTGGAACTAAAATCTCAGTATTGATTGTTAGCACAAAATATCAGAATCATACTTTCAGTTTGGAGTAACACAAGCTTTATACATCTTTCACATGTCAGCAGTGTACTGTACCTCCATGGCGAGGGCGGCCGTTTGCTGGTCGTAATGGTTCAGTACGTTGGGCATGAAGGTGGAGTTGTATGGCAGCCCCTGGCACATGCGCAGAGTGATGGGCTCACAGGTGAACATGCTGTGGCTCCCCACCGCCGCATCCATGGGGATGGCGACGCACACAGTCAACATGGAAGCCAACAGCACCCACAGGAGATCCATGACTGGCCCGTAGTACAGTAGGAGAGAAGAAAGAGCCAGGGGAAGGCTGGTTAGGAAAAGGGGTTGAGCCCCGTCAGCATCTGGTCCATTCACCAGGAAAGGGGAATCACAAGGCTTATTAAGGAGCGTCCAGGACTGTCTGGTAGTCTCTTCCTCCTCTTCAGCTCACAGAGAAACAGTCTGGGAGCGTGATCCGACACGGCCATGGTTGAAGCTGGCTGCATCCATCACCCTGGGGATCCCAGTCAGCGGCGGCAGTGTGTTGCAAGAACCTCCATCAGCTGTGGTCCTTTAAGATGCTGCGCTGTGACCGAACGGCTCACACTCCTCCCTCTCCTGCCTCCACGGGCAGTGATGATGCTTGGGAAGAAAAATATCGATGACAACCACTGTTATGCCCAGCCTGCGATCTGAAAAATAAAAGCGCAACATTTTAAAATGTATATTTGGCATCAGGTCACCAGTAGCAGCTTACTCATCTCTAGTATGTCTTGAAAATGGCAACCCAGGTTTTTTAACAAAAATTTGACTAATTACAACTGAAAAATACACAAAAGGCAAGAGGGTTGCTAATTGATTTTCAGGTCACTAACTGTGGTGGGTGGGTTGTGTAAGATGAATGATAACATTAACAGAATTAATTAACAGCCAATATATCATGCTAGGGACTAAGAGTAACAGCAAAACATTCACACACAGGGCAAATATCCAAATCATTACTATATATTTGAGCATTTACGTGGGTATTTTCAGATTTTTATAAATGGCAGTTTATTTAGGTGACTTGTTTTAAATTGTGGTGTGTTACCCTTTCTGATATTTGTGTAATTTTAGTTGTGTAACCATAGTTCAGAAACAGTTTAGGCGATTTATTTCAGCCTTTTTTCAATTTGCCGTTTTTCATAACGGAAATTTCTACATTTACACGATAGTACACAGCCATAACAGCCCAACACCTTTCAATTCACTGACACGCAAACCACAAATAATACTTTCTTGTACACCTGTGTCTACATAAGCCAAATGTCAAACAAGCCCAGTTTTAAAGGTTTAAAAGGTAAATGCGGTATTAGCGCGTCCGTTAGCCTGCCTGTGCTCCTCCTATGGCGTTAGCTCCTAGCAGGGGATTCTTAAATGAACTGCTCCTCATAAATGTGAGAGTAGCTAACTAACATCACCGGGTGGCTCGTCACGGTTGTTTGTTTGTCTCTGCCCACTGTAAGTGACTCACTACAGACACTCGGTTGAATAAAACAGTTAGAAATGCCAAGCCACGCCGCGGAGACAAAAGATGAGGGTTAGTTCATCCTAAATGATAGTAACCGTGGCATATGCAGCCTGCGTACCGGCGTTATAATTAAGCGCACCGAGCCGGGCGGCAACTGAGGTGGTTGTTGATGAGACATACTCCCGTTAGACATGTACGTTAAGCTAAACTGGTTAAATTAAAGGCAACTTTACCTGAGTGTTGTGCCGAAAATTCACGTGTAGCAACGGGGTCTCCGCCGCTCCTCGAGTTGGTAACAATGAGTGAATGTCCCTCTACCAGCTCCCTCCTATCGTCTCCTCCTGTCCTCCTCCTCTGTCCTCCCCCCTTCTGTCCCTCTCTGCAGAGCGTGAAGCCGGTGAGATTGAAAAAATGGCTTCCCGTCAAAACAAAAAAAAATTAAAGCCTCACCAACGAACGCACTGAAAACCCTGCTTTATTTTTGCTTTATTGCCACTCTACTCGTTAACGTTGAGTTGTGCAGCAAATTAAAGTGTGGGGTTTTATTTTTAACATTATACAACCAACAATTCCAATCTCACAACTAAGAAGATTTTGTACTGTACTTAATTTTGAAGTACCTCTATAAAAGCACCTCAAAATTAAGTTTTATAGTATTGAGTATTTATGCTACTTTATAAATTCTACTCCACTAAATTTCAGAGGTAAATATTGTATAAAATATTTATTAGTCAGTTAGTTATTTTACAGATTAACATTATATATAATAACATGTAATGAGCTTATAAAATACAATGCATTGACATTGCTTGAACTACCTACTGGTATAAAAAGTAGTTAAAATTAACTCAACCAGCAATGAAATGGTAAGCCTACTATGCATTGTTACATCAGTACTGACGATGTAATAATGTTAGTATATAATGAAATATCACTTGCAGGGGACATTTTCCTGCAAAACCAGTACTGTTACTTAGATACTTTAAGTAGATTTCGCTGATACGTATACTTACCTATTTTTACTTTAGGATTTTGACTTGTTTACTTTACTTGTAATAGAGTTTATTATAATGGTGTAGTGGTACTTTTATCCAGAATGCGTCCACTGACCATGAGTGCGAAATAGCCTATAGCCGATGAATATAAATCCGAATGGCAATTATGTGTTATATGTTATGATGATGTCTGAAAATCAATATAAACATTTTTTTGCCATGGCAGATTTAACATTATTTTGAAGGCCCGCCGGGTGGTTTCCGGTCTTGCTCAGTGTGTGTCTGTTTAACTTGACTCAGCTCTCCCTCTTTCTTCGCAGCAGGTTTTCTGTCTTCGCTGCTCGCGACCGCCCGTCCGAGGACGAGCAGGCTTTCTGCTTTTGAATGAAAAACTTCTCTGTCTGGTGGGACTGAGTGCTTTAGCTGGGCGTCTGCAAAATAGGCCCAAAATGTTTTATCAGTAGGCCTACAGCAGCCGTTTAAACTGAACTCATACTAGCCTACATAGAAAAACACAGAGCCAACGCCTACATAATTTACCCAAGTCAATTTATTAAGCGTAACAGTACTAATTCTACTTTTAATAATAATAATGATAATTGAATTTTGAATACTTACTTGAAACGTGTCACATATATTTAATGTTTGAAAATATAAATAGGCTTATATTTGATCAATTACAAGGTTGTTGCTATTTGTGCACGTAGATGACATGCATTCCAAATGTTCGGGCAATTTGGCA
The DNA here is from genome assembly GCA_002120245.1 of Maccullochella peelii. Classification (NCBI taxonomy): domain Eukaryota; kingdom Metazoa; phylum Chordata; class Actinopteri; order Centrarchiformes; family Percichthyidae; genus Maccullochella; species Maccullochella peelii. The sequence goes on along the minus strand of LKNJ01001846.1, from coordinate 65,869 downwards.
CATTTATTGTAGTTATCAACAGTGCAAAAGAAAACGATATATTTCCTGTGTCAAAACTGTATTCCAAAGCACATGAATGGCCAATTCTGTACATCTGAAAAATGAAACATAGTATACAAGCTGTAAAACCCTATTTTTTGTAGTACCAGAGGCAGATGGTCTTTACAACAGTTGCAGTGTCAGGCCCTCCTGCAACACATTTGTCATTATTAGAGCCAGTGACTCCTTCACACTCCACCATGGTTTGCTTTGCAGCACCCCCCTCTGTGTGTGACAGGCTGTGACAGCCAGTCCATGTAAGGAGAGTACACTCACTGTTGCTATGGAAATGAGTAAACTGTGCACAGGAAAGTGGGAAGAAGAAGAAGGAGAGTTGGGCCATCAGGAGTATGCACATAGAGAGAGAGCGTGTTTAGGAGTTGGATTTATTTCTTCTGCCAGCAGAGGAGAACTGATGGTGAGTTGAACACCAGAGGAGTGTGTAGTAGATCTACACTCTGTATGTAGGTCTGAGCAGTAATGTTAACTCTCACACCACTGCTGGGTTGAATGTGTGTCAGGTTGGGTTTGTGTTATTTTGACTTTGGAACTCTTTTTCCAAACTCTTATAGAATTAAAGAGGAGGATGCGTTGTTTGTTAGGTAACATAATGACAAAGATGGCGAAGTCTGACACAGTACCAAGATTATCATTTGGCATTATTTACTTTATCCATTTGAAGTGAGGTTAAAGGCGGTATGTTGTTTTAGGAGGCTAAACATGAGCCGTAAAGAGAGAGAGACAATACTGTGTGCTCCACATAGACTCAAAGATGTAAGGAAATAGCACCAAACATGTGACTAATGTTTTGTTTTGTGTATTTTAGAACATCACCTTCACCCAGCTGTTACTCAAAGATGCCACTGTCACAGAGGTCACCTGCAAGCTGCGCTAAGACGCAGACCAAACTGAGCACCTGGACGCCTCTGAACCACCCTCTGTCCAACAGCAAGGTCAGATCAGCTCATCTACTCTGAAACCGTACTATCAGCCAAAAACAAGGTATTAATGGCCAGAATACAGTTTTTATTTGGTGAGCGGTGGAAAAAAGTACTCAGATTCTTTACTTTAGTAAAAGTAGCAATACCACAGCGTCAAAAATGCTCCATTACAAGTAAAAGTCCTGCATTCCAAATCCTACTTAAGTAAAAGTAGAGAGGAACTACCAGCAAAATATACTGAAAGTATCAAAAGTGAAAGTACTGGTTCTGCAGTAAAATGTCCAAGTGTGACTGTTTAGTCCTGGGGTTCTGCTAGGCAAGGCAAGGCAACTTTATTTTTGTAGCCCATTTCATACAGCAGTGCAATTCAATGTGCTTTACATGGTCATAAAAATACAACAAGGTGAAAAGAAACCAGTCTGAAATCTGTTGGAAAAACTCAAAAACTGAGTTTTTGAATTGCTCACGCATTGTATTTTATAAGCTTATCATATGTGATAATGATGATGATCTTTATGTACAACCTCAATTTGAAAGGCAACCAGGCTGGTTGCCTTTCAAATCCACTACCTTTATCTGACAGCTGCTGTCAGATAAAGGTAGTGGAGTAGAAGTGTAAAGTAGCATACAATGAAAATACTCAAGTACCTCAAAATTGTACTTAACTGCTGTACTAGAGTATTTAGTTACTTTCCACTACTGGAGATATATTCACACATTTTTACATCTGAAAACTTTAACATCCCATATTACAGACACTGTAATCACAATCATAAGATAAATAAACTTTCCTTGCTATTTTATTCAAAAGTCAACCAAGCTTTTATGAGTTTTTCCAACAGATTTCTAAGTGGTTTCATGAACCTTAAAGATCCCCTCCAGACATGTACTAAAACATGTATACAAATAGTCTGCTTGGAACAATAATGTGTGTCTGATATGTTGTTTTTTCTGCAAAAAAAGAGTATAATTTACACATTAAAATCCTTAAAAAGGCATCTTCTCCTTTTAGCTCATTAAAAATTCCAGAATCTATGAAGATGCACATTTTGATCATTTCTTAAGTTTTCCTACCTGGACACAAGATGTCTCCTACTTCACTGTGAAGTCCATTCTCAGTGTATGTGCAGCTTCAAGTTTCTACATCACCCTCGTATAAGTTGCAGATTGGACCAGGATTGGATGGCTTCCAAACTATTTGTGATGTCACAAATCACGCTCGTAGGCCCGCCCCTTGAAAACAGCTGTAGGAACGCGAAGAAAAACATATTTTGAGTGGAGGGTGACTTTAAAGTTTTGGAATTTGGAAAACATTTAGTCAAGTCAAGTCCCAGGAACTCCACAAGATACAAAATCTTCACCCAGTTGTGATGACGTATAGATTTATGCTTCAGTTTGTGCAAGCAAGACCAACATGAAGCTTTATGTGACCTCAAAGCCAAGAGAAACAATCACCACACGCTCACGCAGTATCAGTTGTAGGCGAAAGTCAGTAGGTTTGTTCCTGACAGTGCAGTCTGATGTGGTTACTTGCCCTTTTCACTGTTCTCTTCTTTCTCAGGTGTTTGAAGAGAGGCGAAACCTTCTGGCAAAGTGGGTACGTTTAAAGCAGACGAACAGAGACACACTAAATGCACTGATGGTTCTTTGCCATTCAACTGAAACAGTGCATGTGAGAGAATTCTGTTATGTCCTTTCATCGCTTTTGTCAGTTTGACAGGTGGTCTGACAGCCAGAGGAGGGCCGTGCTGCGGGACTTTGTGCTGAGCTGTTCGGTGGAGCAGCTGATGTTCCTGAGCGTCAGTGTGAGCAGACGGCTCCCCCTGCAGGCTGCAGACTTCACCTGCCTGCTGCCCAGAGCCCTCAGCCTCTACCTCTTCTCCTTCCTGGACCCGCGCAGCCTCTGTCGATGTGCCCAGGTAGGTGCACACACTGACCATAATCCGTATACGTAGGGATGTTAACATGGATAACTCAGCTGTTACTGAGCCAGCTGAGGATTCTGGATCGTAAAACTCACACACTCTGGGCCTTTTTTTAATCCTCTGTGGGCAGGTGAGCTGGCACTGGAAGAGCCTAGTGGAACTGGACCAGCTGTGGATGCCAAAGTGCGTGAGGCTCGACTGGTGCATCAACTTCTCCCCCACACCGTTTGAGCAGGGCGTCTGGAAGAGACACTACACCCAGACTGTACAGGAGCTGCGACTCACCTCGCTGCAGGTCTGGAGACCAGATCCAGAGTTAGCTCGGTGGCCAGGCGGGACTCAGTTCTCATGATTTTGTTCTCAAATATCCAGCACTAGAAGAGATTGATGTAACAGGGTGATTACATTAAAATGCAGAGATAACACATTTATAAAAAAGTCTACTTTCCACCTCCAGACTGCCTCGTCTCAGCAGCAGTTTGCGGTTCCACATGAATCGGCCGTCAGCAGTAGACATGAAGATCCGTCAGCAGGACTGGCCTTCCTCAGTGAGGAGCGTCCAGCATCCGGCACCCAGCGACCTGGAAGCATCTCCAGGACAGGATTAAAAAAGGAGAAGCAGCCGACTGCACCGCCACCATGGAGAGATTCTGACAGACGTCCTAAAGACACAGTACGCTTCAACTACCTGGACAACCTGGACCCCATTGAACAAGCGTAAGACGGCAGGGGATGATCAGTTTTTGAATAGGCCATTATAATTGGGAAAAAACTAAAAAAATTTAACGCTGGAGTGCGGAACTTTTGTCTCCCCCTTCTGGCAGTGAGAGCAATTACACAAACACTGTCGACTCGTGCTTATAAGTATGCCTGCAGGCATAAGTCAATTTTCACAGTTCCAAGACAATAATCCATTACTTAGGTAGAGTAAATGTAATAGCTACACAGCCTGCTCCAAATACTTTACAAATACCAACCTGTCCAAGAGCAGTAACGTGACAGCCGGCTCTCTCTCTATATAGCTCTGTGGAAAACCAATCATTGCTAGTTGGCGTAAAACGCATCACCACCAGGGCGCCAGTGAGGGAGCGTCGCCACACACACCAGATTTAAAGTAAAATTGAAGGAAAAAATAAATTCACCACGTTAAGCTAAAACAAACCAATTACTGAACTTCATCATGTCATTAATGGGACTTGATGAGGGACATTTATGGATATTACATTAGCACTCAGAGAATTGAATATCAGAAATGCTTCTGTCAACCAAAAAGTACACAAAAAGCAGTTTCTGTGGAGTCTCTACTCTAGAGAACAAGAGAAATTAATTAGGCTATTTTCACACCATATATCCCAAACTGATTTTAGATGTTCAGATGCGCAGCTCTGTCTGCAGTCTTACAACTAATATGTGAGTCTAAGAAAGAAAAACAGAAATGTAGGACAAAATGTGATGCATTGTCACAAGATCGCAGTCTTGTTAGAAAGAAAAGCCCAGTTCTGAGAGTTGGTGACACAAACACCAAAATGGTTTGCATTTTCAAAACGGCAACTGCGTGCTCCAAATGGTGTTGGGTTCTCAAAACTCCTCACACAGTAATCAGAATCACATACAGTTTTTACATTGTTTTGAAGGAGAAGGAGGAGAAAAACGGCAACATGGCGCCTTACATTTACATACCCCTACATCACAGTTGCATTTCTTCTCTCGTCGCTTTGTTTTTTTTAAATCAAACACCAGGTAAACAACATTTCTACACATGACTGCATACTGATTATGGAGCCAAAATATTCTCACACAAGAGAAACCGATTTCTCCTTCATTAGTTATTGTGAGCAGAAGACTCTTTTTATTAGACTCTCATTTTAAATCAGTGTCTACACTCTGCAGACCATGTTATCTATGTGATAACTGTGTGAAGAGAACCAGAAATCTTTCAAATGTAGATTTCTCTTAGATCAAATGTAATGTCCACATAGACTACAAAAAGCCCAACGACACGCATGAAACAGAAAAACAAAAATGTGCAACAGTCTCAGACTTAGATTACATAAGCGAAATTGTGCAAATATTTGTGCAAAAGAGATCCAGCAGTGCAACTCTGGCCAGACCATAATGTGTGAACTATATATAATATATAGGTACAGGTGTGAATAATAAGTACAATATACATAATTATATAATGATAAAGAATATATTATATATCATATGCGTGTAGTATATGTAATATACACACACTATACTGTAATGATACAGTCACAGCCACATTCTGCTGTTCGCCCCTCCTCTCTCAGCCTGTTCGTCTGCAGATAATAAATATACAACTGATAGAAATCAATGATTGATATGTCACAGCGCTGCAGAGCCACTGTCGTGTCCGTCGCGATGTTCCACCTGCTCACTGACTCGGCCATCTTCTCTGCAGGCAGATGAAAAGCAGGGCCTCCACCTGCCGCAGTAACACGTGGGAGCCTGATGGCGGGAGCAAGAAGAAGCTGTCTGAGGCGAACTACAAGCTACGCAAAGCCAAATCGCTGGTAAACCCCCGCTCCATCCATCATCACAAGCCATAACCCCACTGTGACTGTGGCCTCCTTGTCTGAATCAAAGGGGGACGATAAACGTGGAGGACTCTCTGGAGACCGTGCCACCAGCAGGCATCATGCATTATGGAGCAGCGTTTACACAGAAATGCATGTTAATGATGAGCTGCCCAGAGAGGGGGGTGACGGGGGGGGGGGGGG
>LKNJ01001846.1:29663-60200 GCA_002120245.1 Maccullochella peelii | reverse complement strand
AAATTATGCTGAAGATGGGATCTGAAGGAGTAGGGAGGAGAGGGTGAGATAGAGGACACTGTGGCATTTAATATTCAGGCTTTGGTGAAATCATCCAATTTATTTTACTGTCTGGATACAGGAACTAATGTGAACTATAACATGAAATCATGTTGAATTGACTTTATTTTCTCCTTCCTTCTTCAGATGTTCCTCAACTCCAAGTGCAGACCCCAACATCCTCTTCCTCCTCCTCCTTCTCCTCATCATGACGTCCAACCTCGACCCTCTTGGGCGGCTCACAGTCAAGGCCACCCCGTCACCAAGGAGACCGCCAAGAGCATGCTGCGCCTGGCCCAGTGGAACGCTGGGATCCGTCCAGGGCCGGCGAGGTCTGCGGTGCCCCAGCTGAGTGCGGAGGCGCTCAGGGCGTCTCAGCGCTCACACCGGAGCGCTCCCAGTAAGTGATCCCAGCTCTTCCACTTGTCTGGGCAGAGCATGATGCAACCACACAGCAAGAGATGTATTCAGGACAAATTATGGGTTCAAAATGACTGATTCTGCAAGAAAGTCGCAGACTGTGCAGTTTGTGACCCTTTTAGAAATGTCTTGTTACTAAGTCCTGAGTGGAGCTAAGCTATTGATTTTGTGCAATTAAAGCAAAGAATTACAAGTTATTGTAAGCTGCATCCAATTAACAAGACATCTATTTGACATAATACAAGATTTGGTTGGTTATCACCTAAAAATACCTTTTAATGCTTTTCTCCCATGAACGTATCTTAACTATTGGTGGCGAGAAAAGGCTGGAAATTTCAATGTACTCTTGTATAAAATGAAATAACTTTCTATAGCTTTATTTTACTCAAATATACAGTATAGGGTGAGGTGGGGCATGTTAGTGCCACCACCAGCTGAAAATGTTCTTCATGTTTAACATCAGAAAAGCAGTCTGTTCACAAAAAATGACAAATCATCTTCACTGAAGGTAACAGAACTTCTTCATAGCAGACATTTTGACGTCATAGCAGGAAGAGTCCAGGTGTGGTCAATACCATTAGTTAACATTACCGCTTCAATGGAACAGAGGCTTTGCTAATGTTATTTCAGTCAAACAAGTCATGTTTGAAATGTTTATTATAGCAGCAGAACATAGTTAGAGTTTGGCGTCTAGGCTCCGAACTCATCACCCCCGCAGATGTGTTTACATTGAGATATTGGGGAGTGACAAGCAAATATCTTAAACCCCCTAGCTGGAGCCTGCAGGTGGATGCTGGAAACTAGAAGTGTTTAGTTCTTGAGTTTTGAAGATGATTTATTTTCCTGAACTGACTGAAAAAGTTGAACTGTGTAAAGTTAAATTGGCCTACAGGTCTGGAGAGACCTTATTTAATTCACTATTAATACGGTGGTGGTAAATGTGTTTTTGCTACGTCATGGCTACAAGTTCAAACTATCCCACAGGAATATAAAGAGCACTATAGACACATTTCACATAAGAGGAATACTGCTAACTGGCAGGAAACCTAACATAACCACACATCTTTGTAGCGGTGTCTGTAAAGGTGTCTCAGTTACTTCAAATGTTGAGTGTTTATTATTTTATCTACTCCCCTGTATATTGTTAGGTGATGCAGCTTAAAGGATAAATTCACCCAAATTACGAAAAAAATATTTCATCACTTACTTGTAGTGGTGATTCCCCATGTACATGGTCAAATTCAACTGTCCCAATGAAATCAACTGCTGGAACTATTTTCTACTGAATAGTCCCTATAATAAAAAAAAAAAGTTAAAATGTTTATGTGCTGCTGCAGCACTAATCTCAGAGACCACTTTCCTGAAGGTTAAGAAGGTGCAGCAACCATCTGCATCATCAAACTACCCAAAATCACAGCAGCTGTGAACTATCGGCACTGGTGTTGACCAATCAGATGTCTCACACTGGATAAAAATATTCTTCCACATAATCATGGTTTTGTTTAGCAATTTCAAATCAATCAATCAAGATTTTAGTCACGTGTAATCATATCAGGTACAATCACAGTGAAATGCAATTTGAATCTAAAGAGGAAACACCACTAATGAAGTGAATATTTCTCTAAACCCCAGGTACACCACTGTTTGAGGTTCAGCCCTGGACTGCGCCTGCCTCACACACACACACGAGATGTGGAGTGAAGCACAACGGCCACGTCGGGAAGACGTCACAACTACAGCTCCAGAGCTACAGCTCTTGAAGGTGTAGTTGTAGTTGTAGGTAATTATCATTATGTTGCACATATAATGCATTCTACAACTGCAATTTCTTTGCAAGCTACTGGTTGGAGATGAGAAGAGACATCGTGAACATTTTACTTTTACATGTGATTATTTTGACAGTCATTTCTGCATTCCTTTTTTCGCACCAAGGGTCTCGATCATTTATAACTTAAAAGAACACACACACATTTTTTTCTTTTTAAGGAGACAGTATTTTGCAAATAGTAGCCTCATAGTTACAATAGGAACGCATCTTGAACATTTTCACAGTTCTGTTCAATAATGATGTCTAACATTTAAACCTAAAGGTGCTTTTTACACATTCCTTAAAAGGCACCCTGTGGAGTTTAAGACCACTAACAATATTTTGATGAGTGGGCCCCAGTTTTGTTTGTATATTGTGTATGCGGACACACACAGTCCTGCTGATGGAAACACACCAAGTAGCAATGTGGCAGCAAAAGACAGGGACATTGAATATAAACATAACTTGTTAAGAAGAAAACTCCACAGGGTGCCTTTAAGTTTTAGAATAATATAAGTTAACATAGCATAGTTCTTTGATTTCTTAGTACTAGCTGTGTATCACACATTGCAAATAAGAAAGCCAAATTTCTGTATAAGAAATGTACCACCTTTATTATCCAATCCACACATCTCATTCAATATGCAATACAAAGCCAAAGCAATTCATATAAACAGGGAGTCTGAACTCCAAAAATATTAGTCAGTTTACGACAAAAAAACCCAAACTGATTTTGTCTCAGTATTCAAAAACAACATTCAACACACAGTAGCATATCTTGGGCAAAGAGGGGAAGCTGCGTGTACATCAATTGTGACAGAAGATGCGATTTAAAAAAACAAAAAGAAAAAGCCACTTCAGTCAGATATGAAATATCAGTATCATACGTACACCTCGCTCCAAGTCTCGTCCACATACAGTTTTCACTCATTGCATATAAAACATTGCATTCAAGGTATGGCTCACACACACACGTATATATTACTAAATACAAGAGGATTAAAAAATAGACAGACTTAATGATTGGTAGATACTTGACATGTTAAGTGAATGTTAATTAACTGAATGTTAACATATTAATGTGTATGGTTCAGTATATATGGCTTATGGATGAAATAAAATAAGTGATTGTGTTGTGGATGAAAAATAAAAAAAATATCGTCTTTACAGGTTTCACAGATTAAGTCTTTAAGGCAATGTTGTATTCCATGATAAGACACAGACATTTCCATATTGTAAGATCGCAGGGGTGATGATGGTGTGGTGTGGGGCAAGTCAAAAAGTTGTTATTGTAATATGTTAGATGAAAAAAAATCTGCTGTTATTCCTCTGGAAGAGCAGAAGTGGAAGGTTTTACAGTTTCACCAAGAATAAAAATGCGTCTTCACAACTGATCAACAAGTACTTATTAGTCGCATCCTTTAATATACACTCTCTTATCCATTGGCCTTCAGAGATTACAGTAAAAATGAACTTAAACAGTCACGGATGATGAGATTGTCCGACCTCGTGAGCGGGTTAGTTTGAGTAAGGCGCTGCTGTTGCACACTGAGGAAATGAGCAACAACCAGGAACATCCATGTTGTATCGTTAGAATGCATGAGCGAGGATATCAGTAATGCACAATAGATTCCCATATAGGCAATGATGATACTCGCAGAAGGAGAAGGAAAACGGAGGGAAAGCTATTAACTCTTACTTCAGCAGTCCAATTTAAGGCAGAGTGTAAATGAGTTTAAACCGTCATTTCTCAGGCGTAGTTTGATGTATAGAAGACAATAAACAGAGTTTGCAGGGGCTTCATAAACTCAAATATGGTTTTCAACATGTCAAACAAAAATGAACCTGGTCACATTGGTCTCGCCAGTGGAGACGAGGTGAATTATTCCTTTAACCCATCTGGGAATAGATCCAGAGGGTTAAACTGAATTATTTTTTAAGAGAATGGAAACCTTTAAGGAAAGAGATAAATAAAAAAAGCTTTCTTTTTAAAAAGTTGTTCAGTTAAGAAGCACATATGATTTATTCAGAATTGAAGATTTTTTGGCCTTTCTTTTAGAGAAATGCATTTTCTGTTTAATACAAAAGCCACATAAAAGTCACTTAAAACAATGGCAAAACACAGCTATCATTCAGAGCACTGCTACAAAACAATTAAATTAAATATTTGGTGGGTTGATTTGATTCCGTGTGTCATTATCACAGCCTTTTCAATCAGCAAAACCTCTAAGTTAAAGCAAACTTTGACATACTGGATATGCAAAGTAAGTTTTATGTTCACAGTGGATTTATTTTAACAGTTGCACAAGGTTGGAGTTTGAAAATGAATAAAGACAAATACAACAGCAGACTATAAAAAGAATGCTTTTAGCAATACGTACATCAAACCAGTCATTCCCTTATCTGCTTTCAATATTTAGCCCTTCACTGCAACACAAATGTCCATCTTAACTGATCTTAACTAATTGACTGATTTCATATTCTGTCATTAAATCTCATTCTTTGTAATCAAGTGAAAACACAGAAATAGCTTCACTTGTTTTAATACATGCTGAATGTGTGATATAAATGAGAACCTGTGCCACAATTTAAAACGTTCACTCTTTCAAGAAAAACAAAACAAACAAACAAACAAAAAAAAGATTTATTTTGCTTCAAAAACCAGGCTGAATTTGACCAAAACCTGGACACCCAACTAATTCCATTGTCAAATAAAAGATTTGTTATAAGAGATTTTTATGCTGCCTGGTTAATTTATTTCCAAGCTTGAAAAGCTCAGTAATATAAGGCTGATAGGTCTCCATCATTTGTGCTTTGGCAGCTGTTAACAGTAGAGGCAATTCATGTGATGCTTTCAGATTTGTTTTTGCAAAGTAGAAGGTACATGTTCCGCAGGTTTCAATAGCTTTGAGGGAATGACTATGCAAATACACAAGTATTAACATCGAGTCTTTTTTAAATAATGTAAACATATACATCTTATTTGAGGTCAGAACATTGATCCTCTTCATATCTATTTTATTTTTTATATATATATATATATATAAAAAACATTACTGGAGCATCGTCCGGATGTTCTTCGGAGTGGACTCGTCGTTCAGGTGTTTTGTGGTGAATCTGAAGAGAAGCAAACATTAAAAATGACAGAATGATTGACTTGGATCCTTGTGAAGTTAAAGTTTTGTTCTTATAAAGTAGTAATTTTCCTTCTTGTCTGAATATAAAAGCAGTGCAAAGAAGATTACATATCCTTTCAAATATTTCAACCTCAGTTTCATATTGCTTGAATATCTATTCCTTAGTTTAAATCATTTTGCTAAGTCCCGCTTACTAAGTATTTCTATTGTTAGCCTGTCAATCAATCCTTTGTAGCAGACGCAAATTGTATCCTTGCTCCAGAGAAGTTCAGGACGATAGCGAGCTGTTACTGTAGTTGAGTGTAACTTAATTAGCACTGCATATTTTGGACAGTAAGAGCCTGTGTGCGTCCACTGAGAATTAAGTTTCCTTTTCTGTTTGCAGATATGAGTCTAAGTTGCTACATGTAGGATGCTAATTCATGCTCATGTTGGTTAGCTCGGCATTTACTGGGTTTATGAGCTGATGAATAGTCATATGGCGATGGTAAGCTGCAACAGCAATTATATTTCATGCAATGTGTAGCTATGCTGTAACTTAGTGTTATGCAGTGAAATGTGATTTTTTTTCTAGACGTTTAGAGGGCGCTCGTAAGGAGGTGCTGCTCGAGTGTGCCACTCGTTGCATATGTAGTAAATAGGCAGGTGTAGTAAAAACCAAGATGGCGCTGCCCAGTAGAGACAGGTAAGAGGTACTGAAGGTTATTCTTATTAGTTATAATGTTGTTCACCATGTTCTTTGCCAGCAGTGTGTAAGACTATTAAGGAATACAGCAATTAGTAATATTAGTTATATGTGGACATTATGGACATAATGCTATTGTGGAGCTGCAGTTTGTGTGTAATACTTCACATATAATCGATATTCATTTATGTCCCTTATTCTCTGTGGTTATAGAACCACACACACACGAATGGAAAACCATACTTCCTGTCTGAAACGTTCACTGAAGACAAATCCATCTCAAGTGATTACACTAACTGACCAGCAAACTAGTTAGTGGTAGTCTAGCGCACGTCACCGTGTCTGATTTAACAAGCAGTAGTCCATCATGGAAATCTCCATCATATTGAACTAGCCACTAGAACTGCAACTAGCGATTATTTTCAGTATTGATTAATCTGCCGATTATTTTCAGTTTATTCTGTAAAATGTAAAAACAATTTCTAGAAAAATGCTCGTCTCAATTTCCCAGAGCCCAAAGTGACGTCTTTAAATTGCTTCTTTTGTCCAACCAACAATCCAAAACCCAAACACTCTTCATTTACTGTCATACATGACAAAGAAAAGCAGCAAATCCTCACATTTAACAAGCTGAAACCAGCAAGTGTTTGACATTTTTGTTTTAAAAATGACTGAAACAATTAATCAATTATCAAAATAGTTGGCAATTCATTTTCTTTGGATCGACTAATCGCTGCAGCTCTACTATCCACCTTGATCAATGTATTGATCAGTGCATTTGCAACTCAGAAATTCAACACAGCGAAAGACCTTGGTTAGGTAAAGGGGAACCTACTTGAGGGCATTCAGGAGGCCTTCTACGTTGTCTGCCGGCTGGTCCTTCAAGACTTTTATGCAGCCTTTCATCTGAGGAGAAATGAACAGAGTCAGCAATTCGAGAGCTGCATCACAAAACCGATCCATGCTCCAGAGTGGTGTGTGTGTGTGTGTGTGTGTGTGTGTGTGTGCGCGTCTTACGTCTATCTTGGAGGACTTGTTGAAGGCGCCGTTGGGGTGGACGTGGTCATAAAGAATGATGACTCCGACCATGACCCTCATGCAAAACAAGAGCGTGTCCTCGCTGCTGAAACGGCTCGAATATTCCCTAAACACACGGAAAGAGACAGAAACGGCCTAAACCGAGAGCCACGGTTTTCTTCTTTTTTTAATAATCAATACTTTCGCTACATAATGTGTGTGGATATCCTGTATACTGTTGGGTTTCCACACTAAAATGGGCATCAAATTCAAGGGCTTTTTACTGAGTACCAAGGTGTTGTATTTAAAGTCAAGTCATCCAACTTGTCATGCTTTAGGTCAAAGTGAATTTCATTTCTCACACATTGCTTACAATCTATCAAGCATGACATTATGGTAAAATAATTTAACAGCTGCTGTATCAACACAAATCTCCATCAGAGGATGGGAAGTGTTGCTGGGAATTAACTGCTGCGTTTTGATTAGTTCTTTCTTTTCAAAAACCTCCAAGGACTCACTTTGAATGCACAATCTGCCAACTGAGAACCCTCATGATTGTGTGTGTGTGTGTGTGTGTGTGTGTGTGTGTGTGTGTGTGTGTGTGTGTGTGTGTGTGTGTGTGTGTGTGTGACTCACGGTGTCTCTAGCATGACTTTACAGACGCTGGCCATGGTGCTGAGACAGTCTGTTGTGTTCTCCAGTGGAAGAGTCTTGTTCTACAGAAGCACAAACAAAACAAAGACAGTTTATTGATCAATATGAGTATTTAATAATTTATTGCTAAAACAAAATAGCATGAATTGTTAAACCATGACGACGTGCTTCCTGAGATAAAACAGGAAATAAGAAAAATGTGATTAACAATGCAACCGCGTGGCTGGTTTGTCACGTTGACAGGTGGAACAACAGTGATGCAGTGTAAAGCACTCTCACCTCGGTCACAAAGTTTGTGGTCGCGTTGCTTAGTGTTTTCAGCATGGGCGTGGCTTCGGCGTAGAACAGAGACATCCTGTTGGCCATCTCATTGTTCACTTCGCTCTCAATGTCCAACTGTAGGTGCAGAAACAAACAACACAGATAAACAAGAGGTGTCATTATAAAATTATAAAAATCTGCATTTCATGGGTTGAAAATGTCTCAACAGGCCATCTACTGTTTTAAATCAGCCCTGAACCTGAGAGGCCAATGCTGACAGAGAGTCAACTGGTTGGGACCTGTCTACGTCATGAAGTTTATATAAAAAAGACTCGGTCAGTGTCGGTCAGTCTCCCCGTGTCCCCTGACCAACACACTACGTAGCCACGAGGCCACGCCTCCTACAGCTGTTGTTCCCTCACTCGGTGCATTTATAAAATATGCTGGGAGAGAGGGTTCTAGCTGAATCTGAGGGTGGAGTTACACTTTAATGCTTTCAGTTTGGCCTATTTGTGGACTCTGATGTGACATAAAACACACATCAAAACAGAGTGAACACTTTTCTTGGGTCATTGTAAGATTGTTTCCTCTTTTAGACTGAAAGCACCGCAGATACTAAATAGAGAAATATCAAAGACTGCTGTGAGTATAATATGTGCCGACTAATGTAGCTCTAAACTAACCCAACAACTTCTTGATGACTCACATTCATGTTGTTTATCCGGTTTCGACTGATGGTTCTTCTGTAGTAGCTGAAGTCATTCTGGATGGCAGGAATTCTCATCTGAAGGAAAACAAGAAAATACATTTAGCCACCACTTTTGAATAAACAACATGTGATTTCATACAAGTGTAAAATAATGAGGGAAGAGCGACTGAAATGGTGTGTGTGTGTGTGTGTGTGTGTGTGACTGAGTTGAAACAGCTCAGTGGTTCCAGCAGACCTTCAGCTCATCAAAGCGCAGAGTGAAGTGGAGGATCTCGGCAAACTGTTTGGCCAGCGCCTGCTCCCTCTCCAGGTGCTGAGTGGGTGTGAAGGGCGGACATGTCAGGCACTCCAACAAACTCTGCAGAGCCTCCTCTGCAGACACAGACACACACACACACACACACACACACGATGTCAAGTCCCTGCTACACCTGAAAACCTCTTTCAGTTCCACCTCAGTTTATTTGGGCATGCACATTTTTGACAGAAGAGAAGCAAAGACCTGAACACTTCATTTTGGTGTTGACATTTTTAAAACAAATCATCCAAGTTCCACGAAAATTTACAAGAATTTTGCAAGAAAATATTTAAGTTTAAGTTACGAGAATACGAAACTATTTTAAACCTTTTTAAAATAAAAGAAAATGACTAATTTAAAGACAACCTGAGTGATGGAAGTCAGTCCCCTCAATACCTGTGACCATACCTAGTCTGAGAGAGAAACTGTAGAACTTCTTGAGTTTGATGACCAGCGGGCAGACTGAGTTCCAGGCTCGCTCCTGCAGCATGAAGTCGTTGGGGTTTTGAATGGCCTAGAAAGAACAAAAAGAACATTAAAACACGTCAGAAAACACCCATGGTTAGGGCCATAATGATCATCCACGTCAAGCAGCAGGTGCACCACAAACACTGAGCGCTGTGAAGAGGACTGAACTAGTTTGTTCTGCCTTTCAGTGAAACAGCTTTTCTCTTCTCCCCTGTACTGCAAACAGTTCATCAGATTTGACACGTAGAAATGTATATACTGTATTTTATGGGTCTTAAGTATTGGGGAAAGAACAGAAAATAGATTTGAAGATACGTCAACATCCCTGCTCAGAGTGTATTTGTTTATTTCTGTTACTTATGACAAGACATGTACAGTGTTTGTGTGTGTATGCGTGTGTGTATTCCTTACATCTCGGATCTCCTGGCCGGCTCCTTTGTACGCCTGCAAGCCAGACAGGATGCTCTCAGAGTCCTGGAGGACGGCGTTCACCTGGTTCCACACCTCACGCTCTCCTTCCGTCGGCTGTGCGTCTGACACACAAAGCACACGGACAATAGTCAGCTAAGCTACTGTAGCAGTCAAGGTCAATACAAACATAATAAATACATTTCCAAACGGATCATTCTTGCCGTTTCACACCAAGATTTGTAGTCATTTGTAATTTTAGCAGCTTTAATATTTCTCTTTAATTTTCTAGTCTACATTTTACACTTTAACTTGACGTGAAAGGGCTTAAATAAATAAATAAATAAACCATGATAGAACACTCACTGCATGTGTGCTGAGTGTTTTTGGCACTAAAATGTAACTCATCAACTCATTTCCATCTATAACTCTCGTTTTTTAGATGATGAGTAGGAAAACATTCAGCACAATGAACTGTGTTCGGGTCAAAGCTAAAAGCACTGGTTCACCGCAGTGGAGATTTTGAGCTTTTAGCACATACAGCATATCCACAGATGAGCCCATCAACAGTCAGCCGCCAAAATGTGCTGCCTCGAGGCATCCAGAGTGATGCCTCGAATTTAAAATGCACACCCCCAAACGTCGATAAGCACTAGTGAGACTGGAATCGTGTATGAAAGAGTAAAAGCACTCCGCTGTAGATTGAACGGCTCCACACCAGTTTCATAATCAAGTATCCATAATGTATCTCAACCTCTGTAACTCAACACAATGGAGCAGGATGCATTTACTGCCTTAAACTCAAAGAAGTTACGTTTCTCTGTTAACACTAAAAAGAAATCTGAATTCGGAGTGCATTTCAAGGCAGCAATATTTGGAGGTTGACTAGTATGGAAGTATACAGCATGTGCTCGAAACTGCAAGTGTTCTACTAGAGTGGAATATTTTTACGTGTGTTCGCAGAGCAGTCTAATCCAAAGCATGCTGGAGCGAGCTCTTGGACAGACATGATGCTACAGCAGAACCTGGTTACTGTTTTAAATGTTTAATGTTCTAAAAGTCTTGCCTGCAACCTACAGACAGTTTCATATTTCCTGCATGGTTACAGCAAGAATACGCTGAACATGTCTTGATAAGGACAGCTATTCTTGGCGTTGTTCTGCTGAACCCATATATCTCTCATTAGCTTGGCTTGCTTCAGTGTTCAGGACCTATTTTAATACAGTGGGAGCCGATGTAAGGTCCAACACACAAAAAATAAGAAGGTTTCTGCAGGAAACTAAAGATTCTTAGCTAACAAGCTTCAGCTGTCATGGCCACAGAGAGAAGAGCAGCTCTAAATATAGAGTATCGGTGGCAATAAAACTCTGTCTTGGGTTTGTTTTCCATTTCAAAACCATTCCACTCCCATCATTTCCTCTTTGCTGAATAAACAAAGCCTGAGGTTGACTACAATGTGAGAGTGGACTGAAATGCCACTGTGGAGGTGTATTTTTCCTGTAGGAAGTTTAAGAAAGAAGCCAAAGCAGATTTATTTGGGCTAAAAATTAGATAATTTGTCTATTTTATGTCATCAATAGGAAGCAGGGCAGTAATGTATTTGATTTAATATTTGACTGCAGGGATGAAATGTGGAGGAAGGTTTTCCATCTTAACTGAATTCAAATGTTGAACAAATACATATTATATCATTTAGTCATCCTGTTACAGATAACAGGATGACTAAATACTGTTTAATACATTATTCACCTGATAATAATGCGTTAGTAATGACATTATGTCACATACGTATGTATTCAAATGTGTCTTAATGTGCAGCTACTTCCTGTCTGAAGTATGTCAAAACAATTTACGGCAGTTTCTGTTAAAAACTAAATATATATTAATATATATTTATTATGATACATTTTAACCCAAGAAACTTTTTTAATTCAAATTTAAGTGGACCACTAGATTTTGGGAGTATTGTAAAAGTCATGCTAAACATATTTTATCAATATGTATTTCTAAAGATACGTTCCACTTGTCAACATAGAGTGTGACTTCAATTGAAGCTTTCTTTAACAAATTTCTGCATTTAAGAAAAAAAAAAAAGAACAAAAAAGGCAGTGACAGGAAGTAGCCGCATTTTGCACGTGCGCAGAACAACTGGGGTTTCCGGTACAGATCGGGCAGCGGCAATTATTAATGCACATACAGGGGCATGCATGCAGACAAGTTAGTAAAAGCAGGCAGCAAAGGTCAAGGGTCAGCTCCATTCTTCTTGGCATGGAGTGAGTGGATTTTAAAAGCATGAAATCAATCATGAATTCTAATCAATTCAAAGGGGGAAGGTCGACGATACAATAGTTGAATAGGCTGACCCCTGACCAGTCAGAGCAGCTAAAGAGAGGTTAAAGGAAAAATGAATTAGGGATGTAGAGGGAAGGTTGGCCTAGCAGAAGGACAGGCATAAGCTGTGCTCACTTTCAAAGTCAAGGAAAAAGTTTGGCCCCTGCTCAAGCTCTGTGCAAGTGAGCACTTTTAACAGATTCCCCATTTGGTTTCTGCAAGAGAGAAAAAGAAAGAAAAAGGAAGAGAAAGTACATGTGCTGTTAAAAAGTCATCAATAAGTTATTTGAACAAAGACGGGAGAAGTGGAAGATCGGAGCTGAAGGAGCAGGAGGTCATGACCGAGTGAAAGAAAAAGGAGGGGAGGGGAAGCGAAGGAGAAAAAGAGGAGCATGAGCAGGCTCCTTCGTCATCTGGAGCACAGACCTGCTGACAGAAAGGAAACAGCCGAGCTGGTTACACCTTCACCCCCCACACACACGCATCTCCTTCTCCATCCATATTTTCTCGCTTTGTTCCACTCCTCTGCCAGACTTACTTTCAAAGTCCAGGAAAAAGTGTGGATAGTTCTCTATTTCCCTTGTTAGGACTTTTAGCAGGTTACCCATTCCAGCAAACCTGATGATCAAAATACAGCAGTGAAAAACAGAAAAAATAAACATGAATACATATATTTTCATACAAGATACATTAAATGTGTAGTTAAATGTGTACAGAGACATTCACGATAACTTAAATACATTCAGCACTCAAGTATGACTCATATCCAACATAGGTTGTTTCTATTTTTTTCTGACTGATGAATTTTCAAATGCAATAGTTACTATTCCAGCCCAGTCAGGTGCGTGAGTGTGTGTGTGTGTGTTTCTGACCCTATGTGTTTTTCCCACAAAGGAGTCGATGACATTTGATGCTTTCACTTGCAGTTTGTGTCTGCATGTACAGTGATCTACTAAAACAGAATTCAGTTGTGACCCGGTGTAAAAACTGGAGCAATGGATAGGGGACTCATTATGTGCATTTACCTTGCACAACAAGTCTAGTGAAAGTAAATGTGCAAGTCAAAGAAGTACTTTATACAAAGTAGGTTTTTTCATTCAGTCTTTGAAAATGAACAGGTTTCTAGTGCTGAAACGAACAATTATTTTTTATTGCCAATTAAGCTTAATCATTTTCTCAATGAATCGATCACTTATTTGGTCTATAAATGGCCAGAAAATATTGAGAAGTTCCCAGAGCCCAAGTTTAAGTCTTCAAATGTCTTTTTTTGTCTAACGAAAACTCAAAGATATTCAAGATATTCATTAAAGAAAACCGTTCTGATCATTTTTCTGTTAATCGACTACCTGTTTACTCAATCGTTTGAGCTCTACAATTTTCTATAATTAATGACATCTAGGGCTGCAACTAAAGATTATTTTCATTATTGATTAATTTGCCGATTAATCATTTAGTCTATAAAATTGTGAAAAATGCTCGTCTCAATTTCCCAGAGCCCAAAATGACGTCTTCAGATTGCTTCTTTAGTCCAACCAACAGTCTAAAACCCAAAGACTCTTCATTTACTGTCATACATGACGAAAAAAAAGCAGAAAATCCTCACATTTAAGAAGCAGCAAGTTTTGCTTGAAAAATGACTGAGACGATTAATTGATTATCAAAATAGTTTAGGCAATTAATTCTCTTTCAATCAACAAATAAATTTATTTTTGCAGCTCTAATGACATCAACCAATCTCACCTAATTTCACAGAAATTAAACTGACGGGGAAACAAAGTATTTCTAACTGCAAACGATTTGTGCATATTTCAAAGCATGAAAGAATTTAGTCAAAAAGACTAAATTACATTTTTGTCATTTAAAATGTTTATTAGTGGAATTCACTGCTTTGCCTTCACGTTGTGCACATGTGTGTTTCCTGGTCAGTAAAGGGGCTGAGAAAGCAACATTTCCTCCCACCTTCGTCTGAGGTTCTGAACCAATTTCTCGGCTCTTTTGGATTCAGCCTTTCTAAACGTGGCCAAACACATGGATGTAGTCCTAAATGGCAGTTACACTCCATGAAGGTTTTATTGGAGGCAAAAGGCAGCGGGTAGGTAGCAATTTCCAGGGAAAAGTCGACCTCCTCAGCCATGGAGGGTGGTCACAAACTCTGTAATCACAGCAGGCCTTAAACTTACAGTAGCATAATATGAGGCCATGATTACGGTAAAAGGGAGAACGTCACAGTACATCATGGGGATGCCAATGGGACTAGTGTAACCATGCGAGATTCAAACGATTTAACCAGATGTTACATTCACGTTGGGTGGGAAACCAAAGTTATCTGAAGGTCATTTGAAAAAACAAAAACGCAGATGCACTCCGACTTAAAGTCTTTAAAAAACATCTGTTGTTTAGAGTCAGTCTATTAAGCACATGAAGTTGCAGATTCACACTGTACAAAGAAACTATAAGGGCACACAGTCCTTTCTTCTCGCACGCAGATCCAACTTGTCTAGATTTTTAGAAGTCAGAGTATGAAATGACAACAAAAGAGACGCTGTGCTGCAGCGTGCACATGATAATCACACTGCGTTTCACTGCGCAGCGTCCAGCAAGCTGTCGACTAGTTTCAATCATGGTATTCATTCCTCTTCTTGCACTGCTCATACACTCACACACAAGTGACAATCCAGATAAAAACAGTCTGCATACAGTTGACTCCAGAGAAATTACAAACCTAATGTGTGTGTCTGATCAAATTTCATGCAGCCATGATTAAAGCTGGTGTTTAAATACAAGGTTGCACCAGAAGGGGGCGGTGCTGGCTCACGTTTACATTTCACTAAGCAGGATTAAAGTTGGACTGTAAAGCTGACATGTTGGTACATGTAAAGTAGACGAACCCTGACCTGCGGCTACAACAAGTTCCTCAACAGACTCACTTGCCTTTACTTCTAGCCAAACTCTGGTTATGCTATCCTCAAGGTATCAAGTTCACCACTAAAACTGACAGACAGTTCTCTCAGAGACACCGACCCTTCTCAGCAACATCTAAAAAGGCACCGTTTCGTTTTCTGAGAGACCACACACCATGTGACAATAAAAAGGTCCAGGGAAGGCTAATACAATGTTTGGTTTTACATGCCTTTTTATTTAGGCCATTTTCAGCGATTTGCATTCATTATAGAAAGTGCAGCTTTTTAAGAGTAAAATTCAAGCACTTTTCAAGTTCTTTCAAGGTACCTAAACCAAAAATATCCAGACTCTCAAAGCCTTTTTCATCAAAATAAAAAGATTTTTGGAGGGATTGCGTAAATGACACACCAGATTATGTTGAAACTCAAGAATTTTTCAGGGAGTATATTTGAATTCAAGCATATTCCTAACCTTGTAAACATAACAGTTAAACTTCCAAATGTTTGTACTTTGTACAAACTCTGAAAGTGTGTTAGAGGAAAAAAACATCACAATTGTCAAGCTTTTAAGAGATGCCTTAAGGAAAATCTCTCACATGCTGTTACACTGTTGGATATCATTAATTAGTCATTTCCTACACAACACCAGAATTGCTTTTTAACAACCTCCAGAGAACACATTTATAGCTTTGAGTCATAGGTGTGTGTGTGTGCAAATTAACATAGCTAGCGAGCCAACTAGTTTGTGAACACTGGGGGAGTGTCTATAATTGCGGTGAGGTCACTTAAAATGTAGCTGCATTGCATTCTGGTATGATAAGGCTACTGTTCAAGGGGGAACACAATGGATTCAGAGCAACACTTGTTTTGGCTTGACCAAAACATGCGTGATTATCCGTCTCCAGATCGAATAAAGAAGAGGCATTAGGCGATAATACAAAAATAAAGTTTCCAACTTTTACACTGACAAAATGTAAGATGTAATTTCAGAAAATTCAAGACACCAAGGCAGTATCCTGACATGTGTCAACCTAACCCCATGGATGATAGTAGGATATTACCCAGATAGAACTAATGCCCATCACATCACTTCTGTGCATCTTAAAATCCAATATGCAAGGCCACCTGAAAGCCATAGGCAAAAAAACAAAAAACAAACACCCAATCAGGTGGCACTTCATTACAGCTCAGTAATAACATGGTAATAGCGGGGTAATAGATTGATAATAAAGCGGTAATAATTAAGTAATACCATGTAATTACTAAAGTAATAACCAGGTATTAGCTTGGTATTAACAATGGGTATATGTGGGTAATATTAGATTCATATGTATGTAACAGGGTAATAAGGGGCCAAAAACAAAGGGTTAATAATGGGGAAACACCATGTTATCACCAAGCTGGTACTTAAAGTGCTGCCAAAAATTGGAAGCAGAATTCTAAGCAAGTAAAACATGCCAATGTGTATGCAGTTAAGTCTTATTTCCCCTCCTGAGGTAAACAAACCAGTTCCAACAGCTTTCTCTACTATTTCTCGTCTCTCAGCCAAGGCGGAAATGAAATAAACGTATACCCAGAAGAAGGTAGAGTGAAGCTTGAAACTTGATCCCTGTCAGCCTTTTTATGGTAATTTGGTAAAACATGCAAAACATGATAAAACCACATGGTAAAACTGCATATATAAAAGATCCACATTCTGTTTTCCTAATCTTGTCCTGTTGAGAGCTTGAGGCAATGTGACACATATGGTTTGTTGGCATTATAACAATACTGGCGAGCTGGAGCAAAAGACCGATTTTTTTATTTGACCTTACATGGTGAATAGACCTTTTTCACTCGTCATACCAAGAAAAGTACAGGTGTAACTAATAACATTAACAATGGCTCAGTTCCATTATGTTGCCATGCAGGCCTATGCCACAACAGTGAGCCAGTAAGCACAATACCAGGAACCTGGAGCTGACTCACCTAAATGAAATGCAGAAGTTAACGTTACTTATCATACCTGTGCTTTCTCCCTGTCATGAAATGCCAAAATGTCTGTTGTGAAAAAAGGTGAAGTGAAGAATAAAAGCACAAGCCCTGGTAATGCTTCTTAGCCAGGGTTTTTACAGTGTGACAGACAAAGTCTAGCCAGGTCTTTACCTTTCAGCAAGGTTTATAAATGAATAAAATATTCCACAGAAACGCTTGCACGCCGTTAAAGGCTGAGCTGTGATGTTTAGTCCATCTTTCACATCCTGCTTACAATTAATAATAGCCCTTCAATCAATCCATGGTTGGATTTTATCTGTATGTTATGGTTTCCTTCTTTCCTTTTCTGAATATTTGGACCAACCCCTCGGCCTGGGTTGAACACAGGTCAGGAGAGGAGATGGGATGGGCATCCCATTTAATTGAATGCCATTAACAACTTTCAAAAAGAGTAAGAGAGACCTGATAGGGCAGGAGTGACAAAGCATCGGAGCGTGCAGAGAGACCTGAAACCTAACTTCATTTGGTACTTATTTAATGTGATTCTGAGTAATTCAAGGGATTAACAGTAATGTGTATGGGACTAGGGCTTCAGAAAGTGGGACTAACCTGTGACAAGACAAATGCAGGTTGAATGCGTGTTCAGTAAATCTGCATCATCATACGTTCATCTTGTTCATGCAAAGTGCAAGTCACTCCATATATAAACACTTTTACCCATAGTGATTAGCAGTACCGTGAATGTATATGCAAATACACTGCTCTATGTTACATGAGACTTTCCCCTCTTCACCCTTCAGTCTTAATACCAGAGAGGGAAGGAAAAACTACACTGGGAATTTTCTTATCTGCTCGGTTCCTCTTTCACAACCACTTATCTATATAGCCTGCACTGAAAGTATGGAAACTTTGACTTTCCTCTTTCCAATAGTATTTACCATCAGCTGACATGGGTTTAAATTAAATGGGGAATAACACATATAGTATACCATATAAAAGGGATATTTTTGGGAAGAATGTGCTGAGGTTGCAACTACAAACAATTTAAGAAGCACATATCTGAGAGAAAAAAAAGAAGATATTTTATAGCGCCTTTATAGCGCCCTTTACAAGAAGTCTCGATTTAAAACGAAAAGAAAAAAATCATAGTGAGAGCTCTCCCTGGAACAAGAATTACCAAATCCATTTGTTAAAATAAAAAATAAAATCCCTCCAGACGTCCAAAATGGTGTTGAAGCCACATATTTGTGTGACTGGGGAACTTTCTATTACCCTGACAGTCAGCCCCGACTTTCCGTTTTTTTCTTGTGTTGTGCCACAGGTTGCCCTCAATGATGGACAGAAACTCCCCCAGCAGCATCACTGTCCTCCTTTAACCTCAATTTAAACATTCCTCTTGCTTGAAAAAAATGTGCTTGTGAAACTGTGCAGCAGTCTCAAGGCTATGTGTGCTTTATAATTAAAGCAAACTCTATGCATCTGAAGCACCAAAATGAGTGCCACGTTTAAATTGCCTTCCCCACTGCCTGAGTGTCTGAAACAACCTCTTCTGAGAGAGAAATCATGCTCCGAGTTAACACACAAACCGAATGATTGAAGAGTGGGGAATGTAATTCTGCATTTTGTATTACTACAAGGTTTAATATTTGTCTTTTATATGGAAAGTGGACAGACATTTAAAGAATGTGATGGCCATTCTGATCCCCCTAGAATAAGGGCAATCTAGCAGTCTTTTCAGATGGCATTTGTTACTGCAAACTTGTATCAAACTTGTGATGTGGATTTCTTTTGGGCATCTGACAAAACGTTTGGGAACCTTTCCCACTGCCCGTATCTGAGGAATACCAACTGATGGTTCAGTATTTCTCTTTAACAGCCCTGAGGACAAACAGTTCAACAGCCTTCCAGGGAGAAAGTTTTGGGCTTAATTCAACAAGTGCAGGCTAATCCCACTGTAATCATCTAAACCACAGCATTGTTGCTGGGCTGATGTGCCTCAGTGGCAGCTTAGAGTGTGGTATTACTCAAACATGACCACACTAGCTCAAAAAACATTTTGTGCGTGAGAGAGTCATGTACCTTCTCTGGTGGAGGACCTCGGGTTGCTGTCTATATCATCCACTTTCTCTTTGTCTCTGAAAGAAGAGAAAAGAAGGTATCAGTATCAATCAGTATGGACTGAGCAGATATAAATGATGCAGAAAAGACAAACAAGAAATCACCCAGCATGTTTAAAAAAAACCCGTGCATATCACACATGTGAGTCAGACAGGTCGTGTGCAGTATCAACTTTCCACTTCCCCTTTTCTCCTGGCACATACAAGCTGCATTCAGCAAACAAATACAACCCTCCCGCAAAACACACCACTGAATTATTCAACAGTGAAATCTACACCCTTGTCTGTCCTATCTAAAATAAAGCTGATTAAGGCTGTCTGCTGCATGTGCACTGGGGTATTAAATGTCCTGTGACAAGCTGCGGCTGCTAATGGTCACTGTGATGCACTCTATTGTAACTCCCTCCAGGTTGAGAGCAGAAAAATAAATAAATAGACGTCACATTTTGTCCAAAATGAGGGTAGTGCATATCCAATGTGACATGTATTGCCCAGCTGAAGAAGCACAGGATTATCTGAAGTAGGGCTGAACGATATGCAAAAGATTATTCTGATTATTTTGACAGATATTGTGAAATGAGTCATGATTTTAGTGGGAATGGTCATTTTTGAATTTCATTTTCACTTTGACTTTTGCTTGGGCCTGTACCAAACAAGCAAGTTCCCTTACATCTTACAAGAACATGATTTGCAGGCCGGGGCATCTCTGTAGCACCACAATGCTTCATTTATAAATGGTATGTTGTGACACATTTTACCTTTATTGAAAAATTGCAGCTCCTGCGATTTGGATGTTGCACTTGGCCATATTGCGAGTTCGACAATATTTTATAGTGATGGGAATTACGGATGTTATGGTTCTGTTCCTTTCCGAGAGCTGTTCAAAAGAACTTTTTTCTTTCGGGGGTGGGGGTTATCTGCTAAATAATCACTAGGGTAATGATAGGGTAAGATTTTGATCAGATTCAAACTTGGACATCCCACCAATATAATTTCATTTGGCATGTGTGGACTGATTTAGCAGCACTAAATGACACATATTGCCAGATCTAATGTTAATGATCTGCACTGTAAACATTACACAAGGTGACACCAAATCCCTCTGCTTTGTCAGTGAATTTACCACTTTGAATTTACCCTCTGTATGAAATGTGTTATGTAAATAAAGTCGTCTTGCCTTGAATGCAATTCATGCAACACTGTGACTGGCTAGTTCTCTTCTAGCATACAGAATAAACTTACCCACATACACACGAGTACAAATACAGACCATACCGGGCAACAGGAAGCATTTTTCATACATGGTACATTCTCCACAAACCGTGTAACAAACAGTGTTCAGATGCACAAATCTGCACTTAACAAAAAAATGCTATGAAGCCTCTTTTTTTATTTGGACAAACTATCAAGTGAGAAGACTGAAGATGGAGACAGTCCCATCTGTCACAGTAAATAGTCCTCATCCGTCTGTGTTGACCCCCATCCCTCCTCTGGAGAAGCTGCACGGCAACAGAGCGAGGGAAAAAGAGTTGGGATGCTGTGGATGGATGGACACTAGACACTCTCCTTATAAGGGCATGGCAGTGTGTGTGGTGACTCCCCGTGGTCTGACACATGAGCGGACTTCAACTCAACATCACGCTAGGTCTACACACACACACACACACACACACACACACACACACACACACACACACACACACACACACTTCATGTTTCCCTTCTGGACCTCTTAGACACACTCACACTTGCCAAAACACCATGTGGACAGCACAGACTGAGCGCTGATGAGAGCAGACACTTCACCGTCACACCCACTTCACTCACTACACATCCGACTTCTCTCTTTCTTTGCACTTCAACTTCTTTACCCATGCACTCGTTCTCTACTTCCCCTTTTTCTCCCCCGTCTAGCTTTCTTTCTCCCTTTCACTTCTCCGCTTCCTCTTTCAGGTGACGCATTGCTTTGTTGTCTCTGGTTTTTCCAGACAGACAGGCAGTCAACTCATTTACACGATGACACTGAATCTGATTAATTCAATTAGTCCATTTACAAAATCAGCCTGCAGACATCATTCCAGATTTGTTTTTAAATTAGCCTTTAGCTAGCCAGTCATCCATCCATTTAGTCAGTTAGTTGTCCCAATGAGCCTTTCAGCCTTTCTGTAAACTAGCCAGGCAGTAAGCACATGAGTCAGACAGTTTAGTAGTCAGTCAGTCAGTAAATCTGTCAATCATCCTAGCAGGTGGTGGAGCCAGACAGAGAGCAGTAGATGTGTGCAGACTCCTAAAAAATAAACATGTTTTTCAGGAAACATCAATCGAGAGCCAGAATGGAATTTTCCGGTGACCCCACAGGAATAACACACATAATAATAATACTACAGGCCCCATTGTGTCCCATTATGAGTTATTTGACAATATGATTGTAGTAAGGTTGATTTTACCCTAATTTATTGTTAAGAGGAGCAATGCACTCGATGGCAGAGTTAATTTGACATTCTTGGAAAGAATGTTGATAATGAAATCTCTCCATCAGTTTAGACTTAAACCAACTTATCTACCTTAAAGACTTTTTTCCTTTCAGTGGATGACATTATGTTGGAATCAAACTCTTCATGTGTTCTGACAACACATAGTTCTCATCAACTCTCAGCCTGAACTGTTCTTTGCCCTTGAAGAAAATGTGGACTATCAAAAAACATAAGTGTTTTCTTTACACGACTCCTTTAGAGATTTTGCTGTAATTGATAATGACTTCAGTGCCCTCTCTAATGGTTGTTGATGAGATACAGAATGTGTGCAAAGGTTTCATTTCCATTACATTTCTCCAGACAGATGTTACCTGGTCTGGTCTGCAACTCGAAATTATGACCTTTCAGTTACAAGGCTGCTTCACCAGACTCTGGGCAACCAATGGCCACTACAAACAAAGAGTAATGAAAGCAAAGGAACAAGTAAAATCCCCAATCTGTCTGATCCTTTGACTCTAAAGTTACAAAGCTACATGTGTCAATGAATTATAGAGAGATGATGACCTGACTTCACCTGCACACACACACACACAAAGATATAAAATAGTCCTACATGAAAACATTAAGAGTTTCTTTCATGCACCCCGTCCTCTTACAGGATGCCTGGCCTATCCTGGCAGTGGCTGTGCCAGTAGGACTAGAGCATCTGCTAGGGGTGGACTAGGTACCGCAGTTCAGATAGACAGCCTTTGGTTAATCTGCTTTCTCGGTTAAAGTAGTGGGGAAGTGGAATTCCATGCCCACAAACATTAGAGACTTAGGAAGCTTTGCAGTGTTTAAAACCAGCCTCAAGCTTTGGCTAAAGTCAGCACAAAAGTGTCACCACCAATGACTGTCTTGTATTTATTGTTTTTATCACACAGATTCTATTTATTATCTCACACTGATGGACATTTATGTATTGTGCTGTTTTATGTAGTTTTTAATGTGCTGTTCTGTGGTTGTTTTTTGTCTACCAGCCCAGGGACAACAGATGTAAATTAGCTGCTAGCTAACTCTGGTGCAATTACTTTTAATTGTGCGCTGTCCCTGCAAAAATAAACAATAAAATAAGGCTGCGTCTAAAAGCTATCTGCTATCAATGTTTCCATGGTGACAGCAGAGACATCCGTTAAAACAGGGGAAGCACACAAATATGACAGAGTGGAACCCCGGAGGACGGACGCACACGCACACACTCTTCAATGGTTTACTGTTTAGAAAAAGGGAAGGTGTCTGATGAAAGCTGCAGTCACTTATGGTTGAACGCCTGGCAAGGAGGATGCCAAACCCACCGGTTAGAGAGAGGGGGAGTGATAGACTGCAGGCGTGTGAATGAGACGAGAAGAAAACGCCAGGAATAATCCTGAGGGAAACAGTGGGAAAATGTATCCAGAAAAGGAGTTGTACGTCCAAACAAAATCTAAAACCCTAAAGAGAGACAGCATCATTATTATGCCAGTGCCTCCATGTTGCTGAAGGGAATGTGCAGCATGGGAAACTGTGACTGAAGAAAGTAGAACAACTAAAGTAGAGCAAAACTAAACAGCACTGAAAAAGACTTTCACATGCAATGTTTTCAAATGCGATTCACAAGCAAATAGGAAACAACATTTTCTCCGGTTGTAGATCTCTTCGAGGCACATTAATGTGAGACAGACACACACTACTCGACTGTGACAGTGCCCAGCGAACGTCCTACTCCAATGGTCTGTAGCCAAGTTTACACAAGAAGACAAAAGACTCCATATCCCACAGTTCACTGGGTTAAATGGGCCATAATAGTGAACATTTGAGTCCCTCTTATCTGGCTCTCATATCAGCTGTGCTTTCACAGTGTGTTTACATGCCCAACATTAGCCTCGTACCACTGAGTACTCAATAAATCAGTAAGCACATATTATAATCGAACGCAAATTTGTCCAACACAATTTGAAGTGGGGTTTTCTTACTGATAAAGTCAAAACTACAGTATGTAAACATGGCATATCTTTATGTTTTGAGTGTTCTTCTAATGTACACTGTAAGTTGCTGACGTTACCTTGAAAATGTACTAATAAATATATATACACACGCTGACTGCCAGGCACCTGCTGAAGCTGACATTTCATTTTAATTGCCATTCAACCTGAAATGACTCACCTATGTAGCTGCGGTTTACAGTAGCCACCAGAATTGCTGGTGAATGGAGTCATAAACATGATACAATGTCATGACTGGAAAAGTCTCAAAATTTAAGCCAGTGTGTATGCTAGGCCATTACTAACACTGAGTGGAAACACCCAACAGGACATGGGCTTCACAAAATTTTAAACTGGCCTTGAAAATGACCAACACCTCTGACAACCAACAAAACAAACATTTATAAGCATCAACAAATTGGATTTAACTGCAGGGCTACTGAATTGTATGGAAGGTTTCACATATTTCAGCCAATGTAACACGGCAAATTCAGTGAAGTAACATCCTGTGTATTTTGTTTGCAGTGATAGAGTGATGAGCACATAGATACAAAGAGACAAAGTCAGTCAGAGAGCATTTGTCAAGGTCGACAGCAGAAGTGACTTTGTCCACACAACCCTACTCGAAAACTAGCTCCAAGAAAGGCCGTCACACCAGACTGGAATACAATGCTTCCCAAAGGGAGGCAAACAAAACAACAATGGTTCTTGACTTTTACAGTGTAGAGAAGGCATGTAGAGATGCATGCTGCTGAACTGTTGTCTCGCGTTTGTGGTCTGTCAAAACAGTTTCTTGTCCTGATGGGAGGAACAGGCCATGACCCAACTTTGGATCAAGACCTGTTGTTTTCTTAATGCTACATTTAAGCTTCCACAATCAAAATGAGCCATAATTCAAATTTAGCCTGGGCTACAAATATGATAAGCATCCTTTAGTCCAGAGGGTTGGAGAGAAAACATAGCCATTTGTTCTTGTATAGTTCAGTGGGTACAACATGATGGTAAGATTACAGAGACCGACTGCTATCAGGGGTGACGTTTTTGAGCTCATTACATCATCATTGCTTTTGTTTTTCCTTGAATCTTAACCAAGCACTTACTAATCTCAATCAACAATCAGGTTACTGGTTGCAAACTAAGTTTTCTCATCTACTTCAGAGCTGAAGTTTAGTTATCGCACACCCTCAATGGTCTTCATGGCTATGTAGCGGAAGGGGAGGAACCACCAACCTATAAAAATGGCGGCCGCGGTTGCGAATGCTACTAGTACTAAGAGAAGTATCCGAATTGAGACACAGCAATAGCCTGCCCCCAAAGCAAACACATTTCTGAATTTCTCATTCAGTTTAAATAATCATCCAGCGTATGGAACTGGTTTGTATAAAAACAACAAAAAAAAGCATATAAGTTATAATGTTATAAGCACATATTACTCATTTTTGCAACTTATTAATTCCAGAGCATGAATTATCTATTTGTGGATAAGCCACAATAAGAGACATATACACTGGATGTTTCAGTTTAAAGAGTTTTAACTTATTATAATTTTGCAAATGCAAATTTGTGAGGTTTATGTAAAATGACTACGCTTTAAGACCATTCCGAGTCAAATCAGCTGTTACTGCTCCATTACATGCTCCAGAAAGCCCAGTTCAGACCAAAGATTTGTGACGAGACGAGTTGAAACTTGCAACTACTTGCAATGCGCCGGGTCTGCAATGTTTGTTTTGACCATGCGACTAGACGAGACGGTGTATCGTTTCCATAGCAACTGCCGGCTTTTGAAGTTTTTTTTGCAGCTGGATATAATTTGTAGTGTCTTAAATGTGAATATGAATGAAGACAGTGATAGTGAGTGACTTTCTACAGTTGCATTTCTAGTATTGATGAAACGGCAAAATCGCTAGAAGCTGATTGGCTGTTGAAACAGGTGATGTGCCTTACATTCTAAAACCAGCCACTGGCGACTTGACAAGCTGAGCTGCAGGCGACACCATCAGCCAGCTTGAGTCGAGCAGAGATGGGCCAGATCACACCGCTGAAACTTTTCCCTGCAATGTTCTAAAATGGTTTCGTCTTGTCACAAATCTTTGGTCTGAACTGGCTTTAAAGCTGACGACAGGAGACCTTGACACAAACCCTGGATAGCGTGACAGTTGTTGATGTGCACAGACATCCAAGATTGAACCTGTAAATCAATTATTTACATGTATAAGCATCATCTCCACCACTGGAAAACACGCATTTCCAACATACCTCCAGGTCACGCGAGGGGAGGTGACTGCACGTGTCTTTGATGGCAAAAGCCTGTTCCCTTCTGCAGTGTGCAAAGGATGGAGGTGAGGGAGTGACTGAGGAAGGGCGGGGGCGGGAAGGGAGAGACACATCTGGCTCAGGATGATCTGGCTTCTGCAGACACCCTCTAACGGTTCAAACAAGGGTTAACCCTCAATATGAAGGTTCAATGGGCTGGAAGACAGCAACCCTCCCATGAGTAAATGAATGTGTGTGCGTGTGACAACTCCGGAGCACCATTCCGCATGGCAACAGCTGATGAATGGATGATGGATTCATAACAGCCCAGTGAGCTCCGGGTTTGGGGATTTTAAGGGAGGTTGAAGGGGGAAAACCGGGACATCACTAACCATTAAGATTCATTCATTTGACAGCATGGTTTGATAGCAAATTTCCTTTGTATTCATTTTACAATATCAAATGTGTCGGTTTTGCAGCGCTCCAGGATGCACTGCTACCCTGACGTTGAAGCATGCAACCCCCGAGAAAGAACAACAATGAAAAACAGGAAAATACTAGATTTCACACTGCGAGTGAAACCTTTCATTCATAAACTGATGCTCAGTTGAGCAGGAAATGCATCCGACTACTCACTCTCTGTACTCTGCATCAAAAAGAAAAGAAAACCAAGCAGGCTGAAGAGGCACTGAAAGTGTGGGAACTGTGTTAAGTTTCATTTTTCTCATGTGTGTAACTGCACAATCACATTAGGACTTCATTATTACTATTCTTGTAAACAGTACAGTTCCACTTCACTAAATATATCTGCAATATATCTGTCTGCTGCAGTTGAGATAGTCAAGGTGCTGGTATAAAATAATGAAAGCTGAAGTGTTTTGTCCCCTCAAATCCAAATAATCCTGTTTAATACTTCCAAACACAATATCTAGCAACATAAGCACCATTATTCATTTACTATATGGCCATAACCTAGGGTAAGAAACATTCAATAATTGTTCTGTGTGACACAAGAACACACAAAAACTATTATTAGATGTAACAGGAAATGCAGTTGCCTTTTATCTCTACTCGATAGACTCCAAGCCAGCTGAACCTGATCGGTAGTTTAAGGAATCTGGTTCCAGTTTTGGTCACCTGAGTGACTAGTCACCTGAGTGAGAGCCTACAACATGGAGCCTACAACATTGTCAAGCCTTTTGAAAAGGTCAAATGTAATAAGGAGAAACTATGTCCTCTCCTGTATCTTGGGGGACATATTTCAAACAGCCATGCTTATAAAACACTGAACCTGGAACACGATGAAACAGGAAATTCAGTCTTCTCAGTTTTGATCCTGAATAGCACATTCCCAGGCTGGGTCAGAGCCCAGCAAAGAAGTGCTAATAATAAAAGAAATAAAATGTAAAAAAGGCAGTGTTGTGGTGCTGTTCAAACACAGTAAATCCCAGACAGAGGAAAATGACCACCAGCCAAATGCTTCTACATTTTGGCTGGGTCTGGGAGTTTGTCTACCAGACATTTTGGCATGGAATCAGATATGGAGATCTTGTAAAGACAATGTAGCTCTGTAATATCTAGTGAAAATGTCAGTTATCATGGAATGAAGCAGATACAGTATCCAGTATCCAGTTCTCAAAAAGTTATGTTAACACATTGCAGCCTGGATTTCAGTTAACTGCTTGCTGCCATTCTGGAGCAACAAAATCCAAATCCTAGGAAAGGGGAGAAAGCTTCAGTGGAGCTACAATTCAAAAGCAACTAGCAACCACCACAACTGACTGTGATAGGCTGAGACATCTGTCAATCAAGCAAACACGCCTCAAAACACTGTGTATTAAATCATGCCTTTTCTTCCTCCTCTTCCTCTGTTTATTAGGGGTGTAACGGTTCACATATTCATGATGAACTGTAAGGCATATTCGGTATTCAGGGTTCATACAGCTTTTTAAAGAGTAAAATTAAAGCACTTTTCAAGGTACATAAACCAAAAGATTTCCAGACACTTGAAGCATATTGTCACTGTTTGTTTTTTTTTACCAGCTGTTCATATTAACTTTGATTGTACGTTTTGATCACAATTATTTAATGCTTGCTAATTTCCAGAGTAAGGGATCAACAGAGGACTTATCTAGCTATGAATGACGAGTGAACACAAGAAAAGAACTTTCCTTTACAATACTGTATTGCCAGTTTAGGCCGGGTCAAAGCAATAATCAGTGCCATAGGAGCCATACTTCACCAACCATACTTTAGAAAGCACAATGTGCTTATGGTGATGTACTGTAAATTTTGTTTATTTATCAGCCATAATGCAATGTTTGAGTGCCTTCTGCCTTTACTTTTAGAACAAGAATCAGGGCCCATTACGTTTCATTTAGTGTTGGTGTTTTTCAAAATAAAATTTAAAAAAAACAACAAAAAAACCTTAAACTCTGGTTTTCAAAACTGTGCCAAAATACATCAAACTGTGACCCTTAAAGTGCGGTATATATACATATAATACATATTGAACCATGATCATTACGTACAGTTATTAATCTTTATATTTTTTGTTTTCACATTGTTGCTTCACTGGCTTTCCGATTCAAATAATAATGGAAGCCTGGACATTTCAAAACCCAGATTTAACACTCCCAACAGTTACCCATCCAAACCATCAATCTCGGTGTTCATGTGCGATTAGATGGTAGCAGGTTACAATTAAGTGACACTGTTCTAGGTCTAAAATGTCTGTGAACTAACCCAGTAGCTCTGATGTCTGTTAAATCGACCAGTTTCCGCCAAGAGGGACTTTGTATAAACCAAAGGAAACCAAAATCAACACCAATGACCCAAAATAACTTCTGTTTGAAAAGGTCTAGGAAAATGACTGGCAAGCACAAACCAATTGTTTAACCAGTGTGTCTCTCACTACCAGTGTTATCCAAAGTGCCTGTACAGTACCACAACAGTACACTTTTAATACAGACTAATTCTGTTTTTCCTGAGTTATTTGTTCTTATTGGTGAGCATTTACCCTAATAAAGTTGGCACCAAATGCCTACACAAATGAGCCCTCGACTCCAAATGAGTGAAGATCTACTTATGTGGTGTTGACCTTTGGCCTGGACTACATCAGTGCCTGTTGAGTGTGGTTATTGTTCTACTGTAGAAAGTTTTGTATCCTAAAATAATCATGAAAGAAGCACTAAGTGACCATTAT
Organism: Maccullochella peelii; assembly: GCA_002120245.1. Taxonomy (NCBI): domain Eukaryota; kingdom Metazoa; phylum Chordata; class Actinopteri; order Centrarchiformes; family Percichthyidae; genus Maccullochella; species Maccullochella peelii. Next base: position 31,043 of record LKNJ01001846.1, on the reverse strand, counting down.
GGCAAACTATCAACAAGTAAGTAGAGTAGTTGGGTAGTGAGTAGTATAACTGTTATAGAAGTGGATAACATTAAAAGCCTTTACAAACGGAGAGAGTTTTTTTCGTGTTATGTTAGTATGTCTATATTTTTTTTTTGAACTGTTGTTTTTGTCATGAGTACTTTCACACAGAACGTGAAGAAAAAGCAACGCAATTTTTTTTCGGAAGGAGGTCGATATTTCTGAGCTTTTGCACGCCGAATAAAAGCATCAACCAATCACATTGTGCGGAACGGATGGCACATCACAAGTCCTAATGACAATGGCTGACCTGTTGATTGTTTGTGTTTCTCATTACCCTGTATTATATGACAAAGGACACCAAAATGATAAAGACTGAACTCAAGGACAACATGTGGCGTAGAGAGTGGATACCCGACCCTAGCCCCATGTTCAGACGGGGTTCGGACAAAAATTTTGAATGATGTTCGGGTTGTGTTCGGTAACATCATGTTTGACATGGTGCTTCCTGTTCAGTGCTGGGGTTTGTTACTTATGTGACAACACATGAACGTAACAAACACACTAGTGTGGAGCAGCATCGCCGGATGCAGGATAGTGAGGAGCTGATGTAGTTTACTTTTGGATGTAGCAGAGTTGGTGGCAAGGCAACAGTGTCATAGCAGGTTTGGCTTGTCATATTAATCAAATACAGGAGGCACTCTATAGCTTTTTACCTGCAGGGCACTGCAGTAACATAAGACACTGGAACAGACATATTGGAGCACAGACAGGCTTTATAGGAGTGCTCCAGTGTCATTTTTTTTTCTTGAAGAATGAGCAGGCACGAATATATCCATCTATCCATTGCAAATTCCCATCATTGCCGGTATGAATAGTTTTCATGTCATGTATTCGTCACATCCCTGGTGTGTAAGGCCTTGATGATGCCAGACTAAGTGCAGCTAGGCACCAACGCAGCCAGGATTATGGGTTCTATTATCTTGGGTTAACTCAAACTAAGAATGTGTGCACATATGATACTACTAGGCACTTTGGAGAAGTGGTCACCAAGTGGCATATGGTCAAGCTCTACAAGTTAAGCCCATTAACTACAGGCCCTCAAAAGTAAAAAACATTAAAAACACACCAGCCTGCCACTTAAACAAAAACAACAAGATTGGCCTTTGCTTTTTGCATCCATTTTTTAAAACCCTTTTGCTGTTTTGACTGGCCAGGAAAACAGGCCTTCAAATTGGGTTAAGGGAGCTGCGTTTCCCTCAGGCTCCCTTTGCTGGAGCAAATGTGACAGCAGGGCGTGACAGGGGGTTGAGCTCAGCTCGAGGGGAGGTTGGCTGAGTTTTGCCCTAATATGCACACAGGCCGGGGGGGGGGGGGGGG